>BPLR01012762.1:0-76764 GCA_021605095.1 Caerostris extrusa | reverse complement strand
ATTCCGCCATTTTAGAAACTTTAAATAAATTTTTCAGTTTTATAAACACAAGAATTTGAGTTAAAAAAGTTGTTTTTTTAAGCGAAGACCATAATGTCGACTTGTCCTCACAATTGCATAAGAAGTTAAATCCTTTCTTAAGAATCTTTTGTAAAAATGATATTAGCGTGATAAAAATAGCAATTTAGTGTTGCAAGTAGTTTATTCATCATCAAAACAGCTTGTATAATTTCAAAACATCTAGAAAAGTAATTTCATAACACAAAAATGCAGTTTGATATTTTATTTGCATATTTTTTAATTTTCTTTTGCTTCTTATGTTTCCATGCATTTAAAAGAATAAATGTTCTCAAAATTGTCCCCCCCCTAAAACTCACATATTATAATTTTTTTTTTAAATGAATAATTATGCAACCATAATACAAGTAGCTTTGAAACTTTATATTTTTTTTTATTTAAAAGAATAACTATAACTTTTTTTTTGTAATATATGTTCGTGAAATTGTGTTAAACGTAATAAATATTTATTTGTAATGACAAACCCCAAAAAGAGTTTTTTGATCTTCAATATATTTATTTTTTTATTTTACTTTAGAAAATATTTTATAAATAAAGCATTTCTTGAGAAAAGTATTTTTTAATTATTTCTCCAGCATTTACAATTTGGCATTCTTTTTTATTTTTTTAGTAAATTTTCGTTATTCTTACATAATCATGTTTTGTTTTTCGTTATGGTACTATTTTTAGATAAATTTAAATAAATTTTAACTATATTTTATTAATTGATTTATATAATATTGTATAATTTAGTTATTATTATTTATATTATTACTTAATTAATTTATTATTATTTATTTATTTTATTTTTTTTATAATTTAACAAACATATAATTTTAATTAATTTTTTACTCTTAATTAGCATGCGAAATACAGTCAAAAAATAAATCAGGATAGCTAAATAAATTATTTACTGAATCTACAGAGGAGTAAAAGTATCCTGTAGGAAAATAATTACTTTGCTTAACGTTAGTTACTGTAGACTCTCCTATAAAACAATATAAAATTCAGTTATTAAACATTCAACAACTTCTAAATAATAAAATTTTTGTTATTGCTTTCTTGAAGATGTTTAGTGATTGTATTTATCCAGAAATTAATCATTCCATGAAAAATAAATGGGAGATAACTAACAAAATGATTTACAAACTCTAAAGACTTATAAAAAGTCATTTACTCCTTTACTTAGCTTAATGTTATTTCTTGTTGACTTCTTACACAACAGTATAAAAGTTAATTATAAACTTTCACAATTTCTAAATAATCCAATTTCTCTTATTTCTTTCTTGAAGATGTTTAGTGATTGAATTTATCAATAAATGAATCCTTCCATGAAAAATAAATGATTTACCTAACAAATGATTAACATAACTAAAAAACTAACAAAAGATTTACCGTCTCTAAAGATTTACAAAATATGTCATTTTCTCCTTTATTTAGCTTAAAGTTATTTCTTGTTGACTTCCTACAAAAACGATATAAAATTCAGCTATAAACTTTCATATTTTCTTTCTTGAAGAATGATTGAATTTATCAATAAATGAATCATTCCATGAAAAATAAATGGGTAATAACTCACAAATGATTTACTGACTCTAAAATATATATAAATATCCCCAGAAAATAATTACTTAACCTAACGTAATTTCTTATTGACTCCTACAAAACAATATATAATTCCGCTATAAACTTTCACAAATTTCTAAATAATAAATTTCACTTATTCCTTTTTGAAGACGCTTTACGATTGAATTTTTCTATAAATGAATCATTCCATGAAAAATAAATAGAAGGTAGCAAACAAATGATTTAGCTACTCTAAAGATTTGCCAAAAAAAGTCATTTTCTCCATTATTTAGCTTAAAAATTATTTCCCTGCTGACTTTATACAAAACAGTATAAATTCAATTATTAACTTTGACAACTTCTAAATAATAAAATTTCTCTTGTTTCTTTCTTGAAGATGTTTAGTGATTGCATTTATCAATAAATGAATCATTCCATGAAAAATAAATGGGTATAAACTAAAAAAATGATTTACGATACTATCCCTAAAACTATCCCTGGAAAATAATTACTGAGCTTAACGTTATTTCCTGTTGACTTCCTACAAAACGCTATAAAATGCAGCTATAAACTTTTACAATTTCTAAATAATGAAATTTCGGTTTTATTTCTTTCGTGAAGAAGATTTAATTTATCAATAAATGTATCATTCCATGAAAAATAAATGGGAGATTACTCACAAATAATTTACTGACTCTAAAAAAATATAAATATCCATAGAAAATAATTACTTAGCCTAACGTAATTTCTTATTGACTTCCTACAAAACAATACAAAATTCAGCTATAAACTTTCACAATTTCTAAATTATAAATTTTCGTTAATTCCTTTTTTGAAGATGCTTCAAGATTGAATTTTTCCATAAATGAATCATTCTATGAAAATTAAATGGAAGTTAACTAAAAATTGATTTCTCTTATTTAGCTTTCTTGTTAAATTTGTTTCTAAAGATTTGCAAAAAAGATTTATAAAAAAAATGTCATTTTCTCCATTATTTAGCTTAAAATTATTTCCTGTTAACTTCATACAAAACAATATAAAATTCAGTTATCAACTTTGTCAACTTCTAAATAATAAAATTTCTCTTATTTCTTTCTTGAAGATGTTTAGTGATTGCATTTATTAATAAATGAATCATTCCATGAAAAATAAATGGGAGATAGCTAACAAATGATTTACGATATTTATAAAAAAATATCCCTCGAAAATAATTACTTAGCTTAACGTTATTTACTGTTGACCTCCTACAAAACAATATAAAATGCAGCTATAAACTTTCGCAATTTCTTTCATTATTGAAGATGTTTAGTGACTGAATTTATCAATAAAAGAATCATTTCATGAAAATAAATGAGTCACCGTTAACTAACAAATAATTAACTTAATATAACTAACAAACTAACAAAATGATTTACCGTCTCTAAAAATTTACAAAAAAGTTATTTTCTGCTTTACCTTAGCGGTTAAAGTTATTTACTGTTAACTTCTTACAAAAACGATATAAAATTCAGCTATAAACTTTTTACAATTTCTAAATAATCAAATTTCATTTCTTTCTTTTTCGAAGATGATTGAATTTATCAATAAATGAATCATTTTATGAAAAGTAAATCAGCGATAACTAAAAGTGATTTACGACTCTGACGATTTACCAAAAAAAATGTCATTTTTTAACCTGTTTACTTTTGATAAAATAATATAAAATTCAGCTATAAAATTTCACAATTCTAAATAATCAAATTTCAGTTATTTCTCTTTGGAAGATGATTGAATTTATCAATAAATGAATCATTCCATGAAAAGTAAATGGGAGATAACTAAAAGTGATTTACGACTCTAACGATTTACTTAAAAAAAAATGTCATTTTCTCCCCCTGTTGACTTCCTACAAAAACAGTATCAAATTCAACTATAAACTTTCAGTTCGTTACAACTTCCAAATAATCAAATTTCATTTATTCTTTTGAAGATGATTGTATTTATCAGTAAATGAATCATTCCACGAAAAATAAATGGTGATAACTAACGAATGATTTACCGACTCTATAAAGATTTACAAAAAAAAAAGTCATTTTCCCCTTTACTTAGCCTTTTGGAAAACCTTCTTAGCTTTCCCCTTAGCTTAGCTTTTTCCTGTTGACTTCCTACAAAATAATTGAAAATGAAGCTATAAACTTCCACATCTTCTAAATAATAAAATTTATCTGATTTCTTATTTGAAGAAGTTACGTGATTGAATTTATCAATAAATGAATTCTTCAATGAAAAATAAATGGGAGATAACTAACAAATGATTCACTGAATCTAAAAAAATAAAATATCCCTGGAAAATAATTACTTAGCTTAACTTTATTTCTTATTGACTCCTACAAAACAATATAAAATTCAGCTATAAACTTTGACAACTTCTAAATAATAAAATTTCTCTTATTTTTTTCTTAAAGATGTTTAGTGATTGAATTTATCAATAAATGAATCATTACGAAAATTTAATGGGAGATAGCTACCAAATGATTAGCGACTCTATAGGTTTATAAAAAACAGTAATTTTCTCCTTTACTTAGTTTATCATTATTTCCTGTTGACTTCTTACAAAACAACACAAAATTCAGCTATAAACTTTCACAATAATAAATAGTAATCACAAATTTTTAATAAAATTTCATTTCTTTTTTTTTTTTCTTGAAGATGATTGATTTATCAATAAATGAATCATTCATTAAAAAATAAGTAGGATATAAAGGACAAATGACTTACTGAATCTAAAATAAAAAATAAAAGATCCCTTTATTAAAATAATTACTTAGCTTAGCGTCATCCCTGTTAAATAAATAAATAATAAATCAGGACAGTCAAAAGGATTTATTGAACCTAAGGAAAAATAAAAATATCCCTGGAAAATAATTGTTTAGCTTAAAATTATTTCATATTGACTTCTTACAAAACAATATTAAACTTTCATAACTTCTGAATAATAAAATTTCTCTGAGTTCTTTTTTGAAGTTGATTAAATTTATCAATAAATGAATCATTCCATGAAAAATAAATGGGAGATAAATAACAATTGATTTACTGATTCTAAAAAAAAAAAAATATCCCCGAAAATAATTACTTAGCTTAACGTCATTCCCTGTTAAATTAATAAATAATAAATCAGGATAGTTTAATGATTTACTGAACCTAAAGAAGAATAAAAATATCCCTGGAAAATAATTGCTTAGCTTAAAATTATTTCATATTGACTTCTTACAAAACAATAGAATATTTCACAACCTACAAATAATAAAATTTCTCTTATTTCTTTCTTCAAAATGATTGAATTTATCAATAAATGAATCATTCCATGAAAAATAAATGGGAGATAACTAACGAATGATTTACTGAATCTAAAAAAATATATATAAATATCCCTGGAAAATAATTACTTGGCTTAACGTTATTCCCTATTAAATAAGTAAATAATAAATCAGGATATTTAAATGATTTACTGAACTTAAAGAAGAATAAAAATATCCCTGGAAAATAATTGCTTAGTTATTTCATATTGACTTCCTACGAAACAATAGAATCTTTCACAACTTCTAAATAATAATATATCTCTAATTTCTTTCTTGAAGATGATTGAATTTATCAATAAATGAATCATTCCATGAAAAATAAATGGGTGACAACTAACGAATGATTTACCGACTGTATAAAGATTTACAAATGAAAAAAAAAAAGTCATTTTCTCCTTCTGAATGAAATACACAATCTAAATCCTCTCAGATATCACGAAACTGTGAAATGAAGAAGGACAAAGTAAGCATTTTCTCGCGAGTTCAGCCCAGAGTTGACCTTAGCTGTTGATCAAAATCACAGCCAATATCTGAATTCCCTCACGTGATCTTTCTTCTTTGAAGTGAGTAATTGCCTCCGCTGCATTTCTTCCCATCTCTCCCGTTCTGTTAGTGCACCAAAATTCACAATGGCGTCCCCACCAGGTTACAGCTTGCTCAAGAAATTCAAAACTTCCAATTCTTATGTCAGAGAATTTCTTTCAGAGTTTTTTGGAACTTTCATTCTGATCGTGAGTTGATGTGCCCTTTTAATTTTTATTGAATATTAATGAAATTTGTAAATTTTTATTTATATGAATACTAATGATAAATTTTATGGTTAAAAATTAGATTTTCTTTAAATATATTTTTATAACATGTGTGTTAAGTATTTGTTAGAATTTTTAAAATTTAAAATTAATAATGAGAAAAATGTAATTTATTTTATATGTGTACTATTAAAATATTTTATTTATGAAGAAAACTAAACAATTTATATTTCTCTATAAAAAACATTTATTTTTAAAGGTTTTGTATTTTTATTATTATGTATTTTATAAATATTAATTTATTGATGATAAAATAATTTTGCAAATTAATTACATAATGAAATAAAAGATAAGATAATTTTTATAATATTGATGATAAAATAATTTTGCTATTAGACAAATTTTTTTAAATAACTACATTATAAAATTTTCATTATAATTTTTTTAATATGTATTTATTTTTTTTGTGTTTGGTTTAAACTGTACAGAACACTTTCCTGCAAATCTTTAAAATTTTATTATAAAAATATTGAAACATATTTAAATTTACTTTACATAATATTCAAATATTACTTGTGGGTTTTTTTTTTTTTTGTAACTATTTTTAATATAATTAAAAGTAAACGTTACTTTAGAATATATTAACTTTAATTAATATATTAAAAGTCATTTTAGGATGAAATTGGATTTAAATAAATATTTAATTCATACTTTCTATCGAATACTATCGAAAATCTTATTAAAATGCAGTACATATATACGAAAAAGAAATGTCTGTGAGAAATGTATTTTCTTTTTAGAATTACATTCAATTTCAAGGTAATTTTACTACATTGATAATATTAATTAAATATCTTAGACAAAATTCATATCTTCTATTTAATGGATTTGAGTATCATATTTAATTAATAAGTTGGATGGTGATGTTGAATTGATAACTTATATGGGAAGTGGTGTTTAAGTTTAAAACTTATATAGATTAATAAGTAATACATAATTTTTATAAAATCGAAGATGTAACTTATTATTGAAGTGATTTTCAAAATTAAATAAAAACCTCATGATTCAAAACTTTAAAATGTTTAATATAGATGTAAGTGATAAAAAAAGTTCTAAAAATGAATAAAACTTAGCACTTAAATTTAAATCATATTTTCCATTCTAACAGTTTTAAATTTAATTTTTAGATTAAATTGGAATTATCATAACTAATTAATATATCAAAAGTCATTTTATAATGAAATTGGATTTAAATAAATATTTCATCTATACATTTCCATTTAATAATATTCGAAAGTCTTATTAAAGTACTCTATATAGGAAGTGGGGCTTATGTTTAAAATTTATATAGATTAATAAGTACTAAGTAATTTTATAAAGACGAAAATATTACGTATTATTTAAGTAATTTATCAAAATTAAGTAAAAGTCTCATTATTTTAAATCTTTATAAAACAAAGTAATAAAAAAGTAATTAAAAAGTATAAAAAGTAATAAAAGTAATAAAAAAAATTACTTAATATAAATAGTACTTAAAGTAAAAAAAAAAGTACTAAAAAGTAATGAAATTAAGTACTTAAATTTAAATCACATTTCACATTCTAATAGTTTTAAATGTAATTTTCTTAAATTAAATTACGATTACGGTAACTCATTGTTATTTATGTAACATCTATGCATTTAATAAATGATAGCCGGCAATAAATAGCTATGAGAATTCAAATGAATTTGATTCCACTTCCTTATGAAAATAATAATTAATGTGGTCTACATTTAAAATTGAAATTTAAATACTTATTTTATTTCTAGAATAGTTTTCGAAGTCAGAATAAAGAGCTTTGAGGTACCAGCAAGATAAATAATTCCGATTTAATTAATAACAAGTACTGCACAATGATTGTAATTATTAATTTAATCTTTCCATCTCGTTAAAATTTTCTAGCTTCATTTATTATTCTTATTCTAAGCGATCTTCAGCTTAAAATTATTTTCCCCTAAAGGAATGAAACAGAAAATAAACAGATTCACATAGATACCACTGCTTGATGATTCTCTCATATAAATGGGGCATTAAGAACGATCGATTGACAAATCTCGAAAGAAAAGTGAAAGAATTCGAAAGACCAAAACAGAGTTGAATTAAATATAAGAATTCTGTTTAAGAAATATTTTTTATTTACTTTAATTTACAAGCTTTTGTATCGAAAAGATGGTATCGTTTCGAAAATAAGAATAATAAATAAATTAAATATCAAATGAAGAAATAGAAGAAAAAAAATTTTTAATTCATATATTTCAGAAATATTTATGCATAATTATTTTTAAATTTAGAAAATAAATTTAAAAACAAGTAATATAAAAAAAATTAAGTCAATTCCTACTTTTTTTTTATATTGCAGAAAGTCCTTTTATAAATAATTTTCATTCATTTTTTAAAGTTTATCTGGCGCCATCTATTGGTAGATATATGTAACTTAAATAAAAAAATGTAAATTTAATTAATTAAGTTTAATTACTGAATTAATATTTGAAAAAACTGTATTAACATCCAGTGTCATCCAATACAAGTTCAAAAAAATGTATTTGAACTGAAGTGGATGAATAAAAAGTATTTTATGAACGATTGAAAATTTGAACAAGATATTATATAGGGTGAGTGTGAGTTAATAGAAGGAATTGAATAAATATGCAATAAATAAGCAAAATGCAATAAATTTGTATTTTCATTTTACTTTAAAATGTGGTTAAATTTTTCTGTGATCATCTAGAATATTAAGTAAAAAAAAAATTTCATTTATTCATCTCTAAAAAATTACTAATGTCTAAAAATGGCTGCGAATTAATAAACGGAAAAAAATTCCTACAAGTTTATTTCTTTGAAATTTGAAAGAAAATGAAAAATTTTATTTTAAATCGACAAAATCAGTAAAATTATTTTCGTATAGAGTGTTATAATCTAATTATGTAAATCTAAACTATTTCCGATTATTGAAATAAAAATTTATTATTTCATCTGTAATATTTATTTCTATAACGTTAACAAATTTATATACATACACTTTACAATGCCAATTAATACTATGCGTAAATATTAAAATTTAATTGTATTTATCTAATTTTCAGAAATTTTATTAGTTATTGGTATTAAATTATATGCTTTAAAATCATAAATCCTTAATTCTTACGTGACTATACAGAACCAATATGTCTGTAACATAAGCCAATTTTTCCTATTCACTAAATCTCACAAAAATAAAATAACTTTATTGCATAAAATGTCTAAAATGAATCTCATTTTCTTTTGGTGTAGTTATGTTGCTCTCAATTATTTTTTTATAAATTTAATTCATTTTAATAAAAAAAAATTTTGTTAACACGTCCTACCCCTTTATCACGTTATACATTATAAATAGATTTGATATTTCAAACAATTTACATTAAAAACAATATAACAAGTTTAATTTAAACCAATATTACAATGTGCAGAATATAAAGATGAAAAAAAAAAAATCATTTCTGTCAATAATTACTTAGGTTTTTTTATGAAACTGTAACAAAAAAAAAATCTGTTTTATGAAACTGTAACAAAAAACTGTTATCGCAAATTATTTAAACTTAAATGCCATGGATCCTCAATTGATTTAGCAGCAGGATTTTAAGATTTAAAAAAAAAAAAAAAAACTTTCAATATGAGAAAGTTTTTTTTAGGTTATTATAAATATTTAATTTTCGCTTTTGGTTTAAAAAAATTAAACAAACAAGCTGAAAAATAGAGTTTATATACGTTTATAAAGAGAGAAAATACGTTTATATTTCAAATCCATGAACTCTCATTATGCAGAATAATACAAAATTGGAAAATATTAAGATTCTGGAACTTATTCTTACTGTATTGTAATCCTGTCGTTTCACTTATGTTTATATTAACTGTCTAGTATCATATCATAGTTTTTGTTTATTTTAAGATTAATGCATTTCCTTATTTAAAACCATAATGTATACCCATAATTATTAATTCCGTAATTATAACCATAATGTATTTCCAAAATTACAACATTTTTTTATCTAATTTTATAACTTTGCATACGAGGATGAGATATGTAGTAAGTAAAGTAAAGCAAACAAAATTTAAAAAAAAAGTTTCTTCAATATTTTCCACAAAATGTTTTTCAATATTTTCCACAAAATGTTTTCAATATTTTCCACAAAATGTTTTTCTATATTTTCCACAAAATGTTCTTCAATATTTTCATTAAAATGTTCTTCAGTATTTTTGCTTTTTCAATTCCTTCTATTATCTCACACTCTCCCTATATATATCTTGTTCAAATTTTCATTCGTTCATAAAATATTTTTATTCATCCCACTCAAGTTCAAAAACATTTTTTTGAACTTGTAGTGGATAACGCTTGATGTTAATACAGTTTTTCAAATATTAATTCAGTAATTAAATTTAATTAATTAATTTTAGTTTTTTAAGATTTAAGTTGCATATATCTATCAATAGATGGCGCCAGATAAACTAAAAAATTGAATGAAAATTATTTTTAAAGGACTTTCTGCAATATAGTGAAAAAAAGCAGGAATTGAGTTTTAAAATTTTTTTTTTATATTACTTGTTTTCTCATTTACTTATTTTCTTATTCCTACTTCAAAATTTAAGAATTAATGGTACAGTTTAAATATACCAGGTTAAAGTTAGCAATGTAGTTATTAACTAGCTAGTTTTTGTAAGTTATCCAATTTCTAAGACGATTTAATGTAAAAATGCAAGTTTTATGTGAATTTCGTTGGTTTTCACTCAAAATTCCCAGGAAGTAACATTCGCCATCAAACTATAATGTTACATTTATAAAAAATGACAAGTTACAGCTGCATTAATTAGTATTGTTTTATGCACTCTAAGTTCTACAGAAATAAATTTCTTCATTTGTTGACAATGTAAGCACAATAAATTATTCAGTTTTGAAAGTCAATTTTAATATAATTACTAATAATTTAAAAAATATAAAAAAAATATATATTTTAATTTTTAAGCGAAGTTATTTCTATTATGTGTATCTTTAAATCGAAACAGCATATTAATACATATGTCACCATTTTTAATTTACATTTGTTGATTTAAAATCATTTCATTTTTTTCAAATTGTATCAGTTTCATTCATGTGAATTAAGGTGTAATCATTCAGTGTATTAAAAATCTTAAAATATATGTTTGCTAAGTTATGAAAATAAATCAGTCATAGATTGAAAAAATATAGCGAAGTTATTCCTATTATGTGTATCTTTAAATCAAAACAGTGCATTAATATATACTTCACTATTTTACATCTACATTTGTTGATTTAAAATAGTTTAATTTTTTTCAAAACGTATCGTTTTATTTCAGATAAATTTCAATTGAGGTGTAATCATACAGCATATTACATAAAATCGTTAAATATATGTTTGTTACACTATGAAAATAATTCATAGATTGCAAAAAAATATAGCGAAGTTATGCTTATATCCTTAAATCGAAACAATATATTTATAAAAACTTCACCATTTTTAAATTACATTTGCTGATTTAAATTCATTTAATTTTCTTTTCAAAATGTATCAGTTTATTTCACGTGAATTTCTATAATTGCGGTGGAATCATTTAGTGTATTAAAAAAATCATAAAATAAAGTGTTTGTTAAGTTATGAAAATAGGTCAGTCATAGATTGAAAAAAATGTGAATTGATATATCTTCACCGACCTAAATATTCTTACTTGATAATCTTGAATAGCTAAGCCCTTTCGCTTGATAATCTTATGATAAAGTGCGTTAATTTAACTTTATAAATCGTTCTTCAATGCAGATTAGGCAACTCTGTTATGAATCAATTCTGCCTTTCATCTCTTTTATCTCTAAAACTAGCAAAAAGATATTTCAGCGTAAATCTTATTAAATATTGTAAATTATTTATTCTAAAAAAAAATTTTCAGAGAACTCGTTAAAATAAATATGAAAAGTTATAGTATATCATAAACAAGACTGTATCAGTTTTTTAAAAGTACGTGTATTCATTGTTACAAAATTACAAAAAGATACAATGTTACAAAATTACAAAAAGATGCAATGCTACAAAATTTTTGCAATCAAATGAAATAACTAATTATTGTTAAAATACTTACATTATTCGATTTCACAACTACTACTTTTCTTTTAGAATACCCTTTTGAAGTTTTATTTTTAATTCAACATAGGAACAAAATAGCGTGTGTAATTTTTATACTATATATTTTCGAAATTGCAAAAAGAAACAAAAAAATTTAAACTGCAAATTTCGGCATGACCTTGAAAATTATGTAAAGAAACGGGCATAAAAATTTCAAGGTTTCCGATTCAATGTAGCAATTTTTTCCGCTAAGTATTGCTAAATAATGGCTTTGCAAAAAACAATCCTTTATATAATAGCATTTAAAGATGCGCAATATTATCATTATATTCCTTTTGAAATAGATTTCAACAATTGTCTTACACTTGACAATTAGTTAGTAGCCTGTGACGCTGAATCTATTGAAAACAAAACTTTAAAAAAATCAAATAAAAAAGTTATTCCGAAAATAACCTTGAACAAAAACAATGCAACAGACATATTGTGTGCAACTAATTCTCCCCTACTCATTTATTGAGAATAAAACAATAAACATTCTTTAGTGCATGCGAAATTAAAAATTAATTTTTAAAAATGAAAATATAAAAACACCGCCATTCTCAAATAAAACGATTCATTTTTTATTAAATGAGCCGGGTTTCTTTTTAAAAAATTCAATTTTGAAAAAACTGAATTAAAGATAGTTTAAATAAGATATATGTGCCTTCTTTTTAATATTTATAATTCGTCAATAATGTGCATTAATATCATGTTTTTATTTTTTCAGCTTATAAAAAAAATATTTTAATGGATTCCAATTCAAACTAGAACCATAAAATCTTTATATATTGTGAATTTATACCATTGATGACATGTAGACTTATTCCATTTTTAAATCATTCATACATTCTCTTAAGAATTATAATACGTCAATAGCGAACAATATCGTCATGTTTAATTTTTTTTTTCAGCTTATCAAAATATTGTAATGAATTCCAATTCAAACTAGAACCATAAAATTTTAAATATTGAACTTATACCATTGTTGATCAACAGACTTACGCCATTTTTAAATAACGTTCATAAAATATAAATCAATGCGTTTAAAAGACATAATTTTTTTAATTTAATTCATTTTATGTTCTAAACTTTAGATAATTAAACTTTTATGCTTTAACTTAAATACTACATCTTGTAAACATATTTCTAATTCTACAACATAGTTAAAATCAATAATCATGAAAAGTTAAAATTCATACCAAAATTCGATTTCTGAAAACCTAACCTAGCTGAATTGTTTGTTTAAAATATGTTTAAAAAATTCAAATATACTTTGTAATCATCATCATCAGTGGCGCAACAACCTCATGGTGGGCCAAGACCATCTGCTTACTGGCAGATTTCGAAACAGGAGACGTTTTCATTTTACGAGATGGGGTTTTCAGTTCTACGCCTAATGCGCTACACTCTTATTAGACTAAAAACTACGGTTTAAAGTGGATTCCGAACCACTACAAACATCCATGGTACAGCCGGGACCTGAAACTTGTGACACCGAGCTCCAGTCACTCGGCCATCAGGCCCCAAAAGCAATTAACGCCACCACATGGTCTCGAACCACCAACCTTTCAGTTAATAGCCAAGCGAACTAGACAATTACAAAAATGTGTAACATTCATATTTATTTCTTCAAAAACGTTATCCTTTAAAAAATGAATTTTGGAAGAATTATTATTCAGTTGCCATCTAGGTAACAAAAGATTATTATTCTAATGAACACACATTATAAATTGTTTTTAAAAAAAAACCTCTTACTAAAAAAAGATAAAAATTTTCATTTTCAAGAACAAAAACACAACGTAATTTACTCAGCAGTACGTAGCAAAGATTTACTAGACCCTATATAAATAAGTTTAATTTCATCAATTTTATGTTTGTGGTATTTACTGGTATCAATTAATGGCAGCAAATGTTCCAGAATCCCAAATCTTTAAAGAATTTCGATTCCCCCAAAATTATCCAACGTAGAAAATTCTTTCTATCGTTAAAACTTTCTAAAAAAAAAAGCGTATCGTAGAAATAATGAAAGTTCTTTTTGTAGAAAAAGTCGTTGTCTTTGGTGAGTAGTGGAGTTAAAGCTCCTTTAAAAATCTATTAGTATGAGAATTCCTCGGATTTCTGGGCAGATAATCTTACTCTGTGCCCTTGGATACTTAACTGTAAATAAAATACTATCCAAGGAATTCTTTTTAAGTATTTTTTTGTTGGCTTTTCCTTTTCAACTCAAAAAAAGAGATTGAAAATACCCTTGTAAATTTATTACGAGTGGTTTAGTTATTTCTTACTGCTACTTTAAATCATGTAACTTATTATTATGTAAATATCAAAAAAGAAAACAAGGCTTAATTTTGGTTAAGCAAAACGTTTTTTACAATAAACATTAATATAAAATTTGATATGGGACATATAAATTTTATCCGTTGATTTTTGTTTGTGTAGCATTAAGGGTATCTGAAATGTAGAACATATAATTGTATCTTATTCCAAAATAACAAAAGAAAGAAAGTTATTCTATGTTTAAATGTGCGAAAGCTTTAAATATACAATGTCCTTTTGCACTGTGTGCTTTTTTTAAAACAAAAAATCGCATCTAAAGTTAAACATTATTTATTTAAAAGTTAATATGTTTTCACATTTTTTAGCGATTTCGTGGTAGGTTCCTCGTCTGTTGATCTTTAATTTTCAATATGAAATAATGATTATAATAGTAAAATAGTGAAGTTGAAATATTATTATTTTCTTAACTTTATCATTTTTATTAATATTTTTATTATTACTACTATTATTAATAGTGCTATTATAAATTTTGATTTTATTTTGCAATGTATTTTTGTATATTTTTAAAATATCTTACAATATTTAACTGTGTTGTAAATTGTGGCAGGAAATGCATTATTTTCCCAATAAACAAAAAACTTTCTAATAATAATAAATACTTCTCCTGTTATAATGCCTAATTTTTCAGTTAATAATACTAAATGCAATTAATCAAGTAAACTGACTTTAACTAATATTTATTACTCATAAATTTTGGTTATTGTTTCCAAGGGCGGAGATTTTCATTTTCTTGATCATTTTTGTCAGTGATCACTTTCAACGTTTCTTATTGATTAATTTTTCAAACATTTTTTCATGAGATATTCTTATTAGTTTATTTAAATTTCTTAAATGAATTTTGAAAATGTTGATCAAAAAAATGTTGATCCAAAATGTTGATCCATGGAAAATGTTGAAAAAATATTTTGTATAAAAATCTTGCGAGATTTTTATACAAAATATTTTTTTTAAATTTCTTTCATGAGTAAATATTCATATAATTAAATAATGTGAAATTGTTTTAAAAGATCATCTGGTGAAAGCAAAAAGAAAATTTTATTTCAAAGTAAAAATGAGATTTTCCAGAAAATGAAATAGTTTAGAATTCTATAGGGTTTTTTTTTTTTTTTTTTTTTTTAGATTGATTTTATGCCTTTTGTTCTTATATTAAATTCTAAATCTTATGGCCCCTTAATCCATTATATCGGCCCCGCTGAATATTTTTTTTTTGAAAAACTGTATTTTATTTTATTTTTTATGTATTTGTCAGAGCAGACAGCTTTTCACATTGGTTTATGTTGATAAATAAAATGCTTACTTCGTCTGAAATATTATATAATACGTTTATTAACAAGCCTTTGTGATAAATATTTAAAAATAACTCAATTAGTTCAAAAAGCAAAGTCTGTTTAAAACACATTTTTTTTTTTTTTTATTTTAACGAAAGACAGATAACTAAAAATTGTTGAAAAATTATCTGACTTTATATTTACACAATGTCAAATACATTTCTTAGCAGAAAGAGGCCCCCAGATAACTGGGGTGGTCCCCAAAGACCTTCAGATATCAGTCTGAAGATATCACACCAAAGATGGGAAGCCTATTTATCTCTATTTCTCACACTTTTGCTCATGAAAGAAAAAAAAATCCATTTTATCAAAAACCGTCACAATGGTTGCCGGGTGAAGAAGCCTGATGCCAATCTAATCACTACTATCATTCAATGAAATGTTAACTGAATCCTTCTTTTTTTTTCCCCTCCTTTCTGAAGACGATCGTCCATTGATCGAAATTATCTCATCAACACTGACCTCTGAACGACGATCCAAATATTGTACTCTAAATATTAAACGTTTAAGAAGCGATTTGAGCGACGACAGAAGTTGATCATCTTTCTGACCTCTATCGTTGACAGCTTCCTACTTACACTACATGGAGGAAAGAAGACGTAAATAAAAAGATGTCTCGTACTTACTTGAGACCAGTTCAGTGTGCTCTTCAACTCGTCAGTCTTTATTTAAGCTGTCTTTATGGCTGTCTAGAGTGGTTTTGCTTTAGCAATAACTTAATATAGACAGTTAATTTTCATGTTGAAAGATATAAAAATTGTTATTACCAGCAATGATTTCCTTTTATAGATGTATCAAAAAAAAAGGTTTATATAGATTCCTTGAATTCCCTCAATTTCTATTAAGGGTTTTTTTTTTTTGGATGAATTTTGTAGTTTAGTTTGAAGATTTTTTTTTTTATATATTTTACTTAAAGGTTTTAACAAGAAGACTTTCTTTAAGAAGATTATTCAATTTATTTGTATTGTTACTTAATTCTCTTTAGATTTCGTAGTAGGGCAAATATTTTCTATTTAGGTTTTATGAATTTAGTTGAGGTTTTTTGAGGGTTTTGAAGTCTTTTTTGTTGGCATCTCTTAATCTACAAATACAAAAAGTTTTAATTATTTATGATCATCACAATAAATTAAAATCTGATTAATCGTTTTTAAGATTTTATATAACAAAAAGGAAGTTTTAAGTTTTTCAAATACATCATATTATATAAATTAAAAATATATTATATATAATATAATAATATATATTTATAGCTGTCTAGAGTGGTTTTGCTTTAGCAAAAACTTTATAAACAGTTAATTTTTCATGGTGAAAGATATCAACAGTATTACTACTGGCAATGATTTCCTTTTATAGACGTATCAAAAAGGTTTATATAGATTCCTTGAATTCCCTCAATTTCTATTAAGGGTTTTTTTGGATGAATTTTGTAGTTTAGTTTGAGGATTTTTTTTATATATTTTACTTAAAGGTTTTAACAAGAAGACTTTCTTTAAGAAGATTATTCAATTTATTTGTATTGTTACTAAATTCGCTTTAGATTTCTTAGTAGGACAAATATTAATTCTATTTAGATTTTATGAATTTAGTTGAAGTTGTTTTTCAGTCTTTTTTGCTTGGTATCTCTTAATCTACAAATGCAAAAAGTTTTAATTATTTATGATTATCACAATAAATTAAAATCTGATTAATAGTTTTTAAGATTTTATATAACAAAAAGGAAGTTTTAAGTTTCTCAAATACATCATATTATATAAATTAAAAATATATTATATATAATATAATAATATATATTTATAGCTGTCTAGAGCGGTTTTGCTTTTAGCAATAACTAACATAGACAGTTAACTTTTCATAGTGAAAGATATGAACAGTATTACTACTGGCAATGATTTCCTTTTATAGACGTATCAAAAAGGTTTATATAGATTCCTTAAATTCTCTCAATTTCAATTAAGATTTTTTAATGGATTTTGTAGTTTATATATATATTACTTAAATGGCATAACAAGAAAACTTTCGTTAAGAAGATTATTAAACTTATTTTTTATTGTTACTTAATTCTCTTTAAATTTACTAGTAGGATAAATTTTAATTTTATTTAGTTTTTACGAATTTTATTTAGTTTTTCTTCAATCTTTTTGCTTTGCAGTTCTTAATTTTTAAATAAAAAAAAGTTAAATTTTCATGATCATCAGTATAAATTTAAATCAGATTTTTAAAATTTTATGTAACAACAAAAAAGAAGTTTTAAGTTTTTTGAATACATTATATTATATACATTAAAAATACATTATATATAATATATTTAACGGTTTTGAGCAATAAGATATCTAAGATGCAATTAGATAAGAGAGATTAGAAATTATTGTTAACTAAGTTAATTAAGTTTATTAATTGTAATTAATTATTAAGTTGTTAATTAAGTTTATTAATTGTAATTAATTATTAAGTTATTAATTAAGTTTATTAAATTAACATCTTCGTTAAAATTATAACAAATTTAATAGAAAAATTTTTACAATATATCAATTAAACAAAATTAATGAATATATACGATATTATTTCAAAATATACATCTAGTTTTTAAAATAAATTTTCAAAAGACTTGATAATCTAGCACACTTGCTACATTTATGCAAATAACTTTTTCTAACGAATGTCCTTGGAATTTGAACCATTCTTTTCTGTTGAACTCAGACGATGTTTAGATAAATCCGAATCGATCTATCATTCAATTTTATAATGTTGTGTAATATATAATGGGAAAATAATAGATAACATTTCAAGGTAATAAAAACATGTTTTTTTGTTCATCCTTTTTAATACAAAATCGAAGGCAGAAACGCAATTGCAAAGATGTGAACCAGAAACTTTATTTGGCGATTTATTTTTTGCAGCCAAGCTAAGGTACATAAAATTTAGATTTGCGGTGCAGTTTAAAGCAATCTTTCTTCCAAAAAATGGTGCATAAGTAAAGTATATTTAGGAAAAAATAAAATTTATCATCTGCACAAAGTTATTAACTAGATTTTACATTCTAAAATTTAAAATACATCTTCCAAATTGCGTCAACAAGTACCATTTTAAGAAACATTTTTATTAATATGGCCTATCAATCAAACTTAAAAAATGATTTGTTAATTTACAAAGTTGCATGAAAACATATTATTTTTTCATATCTTATAAACAAATAAAATTCATCCTGAAAAATTATTTCATTATTTTTCATCTCACTCCTTGCTTTTTTACTTTTGGAGTCTTCTCAGTATTAGTGTCAAATAAAAATCCATAATATATTTTCATTCATCCACTGTATTGCATTTCTATGTGAGCCAGATTGTAGTGGAATCTCTCTATGTTCACTAGAAACTGTCTGCACATTATTCGATAAATTATTCAAGAGAAGATTTATCGAATACTATACAGGAGTGACGTTTTACTGGCATAGGAATGATGAGAGATGGAATTCAAGTGAGTAGGAATGATGATTTACAGGCATATTGTATCTTAGTACCTTAAATGAGTAAAAAGTAGGCTCATGACAAATTACATATAATTTTGGGACATTTTCCCATAAAATTTTATATATATGTCTTAAAAAGCATCACATTTGGCAAAAAAATCTTCAATGTGGTGGGGGAGGGGGTATTTTTGTCCCTAAATCCCAATGCATAAATTTATATTTGTCAATATAATTTAACATTAAAGCTACACCCCACTTCCCCCTTAAAAGTGATACGTAATAGTGAAATTTAGTTGTTTTATTTGGATTTAATAGGACGAAATATATTTAAGTCAATTATAATCTCTATGGGCAGGATTTTTGGTATTGGAAAGTATAACGAATTGCATAAAAAATTTTTAAAATTTGCACGTTGGTTTCCCAAAATGTAAGAAAAACATTTTAAAAAAATTAAGAAATTTTAATTCCTTAGAATTTAATGAAATTTGGCAAAACATGAATCAAACCGTACTCCACAAATTAGTCAAGAAAGTAAAAAGCAATAGGCTCATTTTCTGTTTTGATATTACACAAAATGAAAGCATATCAAAGACATAGCAGTATCTGAGTTCAATGTGTGATTAGCTTCAATATCCTGTATGATCATCCTAACTGGCAAAACAGCTATGTCCCATGCCTTTAATGGATATGCTTAGTAATTCAATTATCGGCCAAACCCATAGATGTGTCATGGCAGTTCGAAGACACTGAGGGGTTAAAGGGTGTGTGTAATTTGTCTACATAGTGCAAGGCTACAGAGTATTTGTTGTGTCTACAGCATCTACCCTAGAAAATTGTTATCGCAAAGTTCCCAGACAGTTTATTATGTATTTATGAAATAACACAAATAATGTTTAACGAACTTCCATCCAGTTTTTTTTTACTGTGCATTTATTTCGGTCGTCTTTAATAATTTATGAATAAACTCCATTTGAGACATTGCAATGTGCTTCATCATTATTATAAATGATTTATTCCATTTATAATCCAAAATGTTTTCCAAAAGAAATAATTAAATAAACTTTGTTTACCTCTCTTACCATTGTATATGACTTTCTTCTTTAACAAAAATCGTTTTTAATCACGGTTACAATTTATATCACAGATACAAAATTATCCACTGTTTGTGAATGGTTTTTTCATTGCATTTTTTTTGTTACTTAAACATTAAAAAGTTATTATGCATATTTCTGCAAAAAACAAATTACAGTTTTAGTATTAAAATATAACAAAAGTGATTTCATGAAATGTAGTATAAGTATGGAACAAAATAAAAAAACAGTTTTTTTGTTTATTATTTTAAAACTGTTTAAATTAAAAAAATAGTATTAATGGAGAGCAGCAATTAATTGAAAATTATAAAAAAAAAATCATCAGCAAACTATTTTGATCTTTAAAACTTACCATACCATAGCATCTGTATTAAAAAATGGTCCACATAGCAGTATATCATCTGGAAGATTGAATTTGACAGTTGGGAACACAAAATGATTCACTGGAATTTGAATGCATTTACGGAAAAGAGAGTTATCCCCTCAATGTTATCACGGAGTTAATTACAAATAATTAAAAAAAAATTGACATTGTTATTTAAAGTAGTTCAAAAATGGCATGAAAATATATATTTGCATTCAAAATATTTGTTTTTGGATGTCACTAGTATGTATTAATAGGTTTATTTTTACTTACATTTGTAGTGTTTACTGAATTCTTACATTTTTTTGCCATTGATATACTGGTGAAAATTTACAAGAATTAAATTACCATCAAATTCTAAAGGAATATTAATAAAGATAACCGGCGCACATTGGAACACGACATTCTCAATACAAATCCCGACATATACTGTTACAATAAATACCTAAAATGATATCAAGCAAAAAAGTCTTCTTCAATCATCTTCAAGACACTATGACCTTGTCCTTGGAGGAAGTTTCAGTTCTCCTTTGAGGTTGTAAATAACAACTCTCCAAAAGGAATATCCATTCGCAAAAGTTCCGAAATTTAGAACAGAATCTTTCTTTGTAATATGCAATATTGTAAATTTGCGTCTTAGTGTTCAATGACCAAACACTTCCGACGCAGACTTTTGGTCTTTTAACAAAAACAATGTGACAATGTGACTTCCATATGCAAAATTCACTTTATAATCTGTAGGTGGTTCTCATTTCTACATAATTTTCATGTATTGGCTGTGTTATCTTAAAAACCTATTACTACTAATTTAATATATTTTATTTTACTATCAACAAATATTTCTAAGAGCCTCCGCTGTACTGTCTGATTTACATTTTTTTCTTTTTTGTCTGCTCCGTTGGCCCGTAGCATATACAGTTATTCATTCAGCGCGGTTGCGTCATCTACGACGTCAGCGCTGAGTGCGCCATCTATCGTTAATAACATTTATAAAAAATAGTCAATAGTTAAAATTCAAATGAATTGCATATTCCAGCATGTTGTATATTTCATTCCAATTTTACTTTTTCTGTATGTCGACTTCATATAGAATGGACAACTATGTTTAATTCTTGAAAATTCAAAAATTCTATAAAAAAAATATCTCGAATCATTTATAAAATATCCAATTAGAAATTAGAAACAAAATTACATCAAATTAAAGAATTTCTTATATTTCAGCCATTTCGTAAATAATAAATATTTAAAAAAAATTTAAACGTTAACTATTACCAACTATATGTGTTATCAATGGTTTCTAAAATTGTCTGTAAAAAGGAAATTCCCATCACGAAATCACACAATGTAGAAATAAAGAAGTAGCAGCACATGCGAAATAAAAGAAGTAGCAGCACAGGCTTTTCAGTACCTCTAAAACCTTAATGTTACCTTTAATTTGATTCTCTGCTTTTTTATATATTTTACAAAAGGCCTACTTTATTTTTTTTGTGAGACTTAAAGAGTTGTCCAGCTTTCTCAGAATTAAATTCTAAGTACAAGATGGCGAATTATTCAATTTTATTTTTCTTTAAGTATTATTTCTCAGTGGTATCGTAATCAGAAATGAATTTTTAAAACATTTCAACAAATAAAAAAATTCCTATTATTTTCTTTTTTTTTTTTCATTCAACAAAACAAAAAAAAACATAATACTCCAGATTTAAACAAATAATTTGTTTCTCTCTTAAAATTAAATTAGGTAATCTGAGCTTTATTAAGTAAAAGTACCTTTACTTAATAAAGTAAACCTTTGACCTTTTGACTTAATAAAGTGACCTTTATTAAGTAAAGTATTTATCTGACCTAAATTAAGTAAGCGAAAATTGTCACATTGTCTCTAGACAATGTGACAATTTTCGCTTGGTGTACAATGTTTCTAGTTATCGTGGATTTCTAGTATACAAAAAAAAACTCTATTCAATTTGAAAAGCAAAAATAGATATATTACAAATATAATTAGCATTCATATATTTTTATTTTTCCATGCATCTGGAAAAATAAAATTAATAAAATGCAAAAAAATAATAATAAAAATGCCATCAATATACAGTACAAGAAAATTATGATAAAAAGAGCATTCAAGATAGTAATAATGTACCTAAATTGCCCAGTCACTGGCGCTCTGGTACTCGGTGCCACAGGATTGGAGTCCCGTGCCACGGATGTTTGTAGTGGTTTGGAATCCACCTTAAATCGTAGATCCCGATTTAATACGACTATAGAGTGTTGGGCATAGGGCTGACAATCGTACCAGTAAAAAATTCAGCGTCACGGAACCAAGTTAGACTTCTATCTACGGGTGCTCCTTCATAACAGAAGCTGTACCCTTTCCCTTCAATCATGAGACCACACGGTTTTTTGGACTTGGTCTAGATGTTGCTGTCCACCAAGTGGAATAAGAAACAACAGCAACAACAAGATACTAAGATATTTTTTCAATGCTCAATTACGAACAAGATCTCAATCATGATAGTCCATTAAAGTTAGAAAAAGATAAATCATGAACAAAACAAAACAATTGAAATAATAAGTTTGTATAAGTATAATTAGGCAAATTTATTCAAAGATTTCTAGCCATCCTATAACCAAGAATAGATGGATAATAAACTATATATTTAAATTTTCTTGACAATTGGCGTGTTTAATTTAGGGTCGAAATAATTTAAATTACCTCAAATGGTGAAATCAAGATCATGCTAATATAAATGATGTAAGTTAAGTTGGGCAGGATAGATTTTGCTTAAAAGTTTTTTTTTTTTGTTCCAATGCAGCTGGCAAACACTTAGACAGCTTGGTCTGGGATGCCTTAAGGCAAGCGCTGCACAGACGTTACTCACTTTGCATTACCCAGGGGTGCATGTAACTTGAAGATACGGACTCCGAGTAACAATGCCCCCTTAACGCTCTACGATCCTATTAGGACCGGGACCTACGGTTTGAAAGTGGATTCCGAAACAATTCGAACCCGAAACTGTGGTACGAAGCTCCAGAGCGCTAGCCACTCGGACATTCAGGCCCTCAAGTATATTATTGCTTAAAGTCATAAAAGATAGACTTATTATATATTTAATAACATTTGTTTATTATTCCAATATATAAGATTTATATTTAAAAATATTCCAGAACTCAAGAATTTCATTCGGTATAAAAATATATATTATATAATCATGAATAAATATATATTATACAATAATGATTTTCTAATTTTCAATATAACAGAAGTCCACAAGTATTAAATTGCTCAATATTTAAAGAGAAATATTATAACTTGATTAAATATTCTTAACAGTTATAATAATATGCTGAAAATAGCATGCTCTCTAAAAATCTGAAAGACAAATATAGTCGTTTATATAACTTTCGTATAATAATTATTTGTATAAGAATAATTTATTCGAATAAATTCTAATTATATCTCAGATTATATGACATATAATACTTATTCAAACCGTTGTTACATTAGAAATATTAATTTTTAATTGACAAAGCTTCAACTATACTTCCATTTACACATTGATAGTAATACATTTATAATAACAATTTCAGTCAAATCAGACAAATATTGAAACATGAACATTTTATTAAAATATTTATTTTTTAGTAAAAGTAATTTTCTTACATGTTAGTGTTATATAATAAAATAATTAATATTATTTCAAACAGATAATATAGGAATTATTAAATACTCGAATCTTATTACCATTTTTTCATTCTACGACTTTATGTATCACTAATGTAAGTAATTAATTATACACCAGAGAGAAATTATGGTCTTTTGATGTATTTTTTAGAAGTAATGTTTCGCATTTACTTGTCACATGGTGTACGAATCCCCCATGTAATCTAGCTCATGTGCAATTCATGCTACACGACAAACTCTCAACAATTGCCATTAACCCTTCATTTTTCTGAAAGCAACGAACGCTGAAAGTGAGTAAAACACGCAGTCCTCTCCATACTACTAGGTCACAAGAAGGAAATACGCCACCTTATTGCAAAGCCACATTATGCATTTAATGTGTATGTTGTACTCGACTTTTAGAAGAAATGTTCCAAATTTACTTTGCTTGTCACATGGTGTACAAATCCCATATTGCAATCTGGCCGTTTTGCTCAATCTACACGAGAAACGCCCAACAACTGCCATTAACTCCTCACTTTTTCTGATTGCAGCAAACGCTGAAAGAGTGTTCAAACTTTCAGTATTCTCTAAACTACTGGATCCCAAGACAAGGAATAAACCACCTTATTGGAAAACCATTTTATGGATTTTTCATACAAGAATATTAAAGTATTGTGATCTAGCTCCAGAAGGCCATAAGAGAGAAAAAGGCAGTATTGTACTTCCAAAAACTACGAATCGTAAATGCATCATTAAAAACGTTTTTGACTAACATATGAGGGCGGGAACAAAGAGAGTTCATAAAAAGAAAAAGCTAAGGTATCGATTAAATTTAGAAAGGCAATAAGCTGCTGTTATTAGAAAGTGCGGAAACTAAAGATTAATGACAGTTATTACTTATATACTTTCTCCAATTCGTTATAATCTTTAAAACTTAATAGTAGCAATAGTAAACGAAATGAAAATAACGCATCCACAGGAAATAAAATCCACATTTATTATTTCCATCAACTCTTTGTACATATACACATAAACAAAGACACAGTTGTAACCACTTAATAAATATAATAAACTATTGCATAGGTTATGCATTACCCTTGAAGTATGTTGGCACGTATCCACCTTGATCTCGATATTATTTAAGCCTCTTATTGCAAAACCATCATGGGTAAAACCAAAACTTCTTGTTGCAAAATCATATTTGCCAAAACCAAAACCTCTTATTGCAAAATCATAATGCCAAAACCTCTTATTGCAAAATCATATTGGCCAAAACCAAAACCTCTTATTGCAAAGTCATATTGGCCAAACCCCAAATCTCTTATTGATAAAACCATTTTGGCACCACACTGGGAACGATTCACAGACGTTTAAAGAAGCTGGTGGCGGCGTACATCATCATAAATCTTTAAAACTATACAATCCTTTTAAAGTGCAATATATTCCCAATACATATATGTATAACTATAAATATATTGTTAAATCTCGTATCTAATCTAGTTAATCTATCGTTAAAATTGTAAGACTCCTTAATGATTATTAAATGTAGTTAGTTTACAAATTAATCTTTAAATAAATTTATCCACCAAATTTAAAAGAAATAAACTTTTGTTGCATATTAAATGCATAATGCCTTGCTCGCTAAGCCTTTAAATTCCAATCAGCCACGAAGGCACACTTTCCCCAGGACCGATACCGAGAGAAGACCTTTTCCTCAAGGCGGGCAATTGTTTTCGTGCTTGAAAACCAATTTCCCCCATCGCAACTTCATGAATCTTCGATACTCGTCACCTTTAATTAGCTGTCAGGACAATGTATCCAGGACTCGGAGCGAGGCATCCCCGAAACTGGTTTAAGAGCGAATAATGATGACGCGTGGCAAATGAGTATGAACAGAAAATCCCAACAATGTCCTCTTGCTTCTGCGTCTAGAAATGTCTTTCTATCCGGCAGACGTAAAGGATTTGCTTTTATCTTTCCAATCCATAGAGCAATGGTTTTCTGATTACTGATATAAAAGCAGGAATTCTGGATAGATTTTGTCGATTATTTGATTATATTTTGTCACTTTGAATAAAAAAAAAAGAATTTCATGTTACGGAAAGAGTTAAAAAGACTTCCATGTTAAAATAGTTTCATGTTACAGCATAATAATCTATTTAATAATAATAATAATCTCCATTTAAAATTCAAACTACATTAATAAATTAGATTCAATTGCAATTATTAACCGTGTATTAATTTTAAGATATTTTCGATTAAAATATCGAATATAAAATAACATTTTTATTTATAGATTCGATTTCTAATTTCAATTTGTGTCTCAATTTAGAATAATGTTTTCAAATTATTTTCAAAATATTTTTAAAGTAACTATATTAAATCTCAGGTGTGTATCAACAATATATAAAATTCAATATTAAAAATACCAATTTAATAGATTCAGCTAAAATAATCCAGGTTTCATTGCAATTTTATTAGAAAACTTTAGTTATTAAGTCATAGAAATTAAAAGCTCCCTGCAGATGACAAATTACAATAAAAGCAATTTTTGTGCGAAGATAAACTATATAGTTATTCTTTTCTTTCTATGCTGTGTATTAGTTTAAAGCGAGCAATATATTATGTAATATATTAAAGCAAGCAATTTGTTATGCATTAGATTAAAGAAAGCAATATTTATGTAAAATTATAATATCCTTACTTAGGCTTTAGTCCTTAATAATTACCAAACTGTTTTGAAAAATAAAAAAATTCTAAAAATGTCATACATTTGGGTTACAAAGTATTTTAAGAAAGGATGTATGGAATAGAAAATGTTTAAATTAAAAATTAAATATTTAATTTTTATTGTTATTTCATTTTCAATTCAAACCATCTTTGCCCAGAAATAGATTACCGTTAAATAGTTTCCAATCAAAAGCAGCTGTAATTGAATGAACACAATGTATTTCAAATTCATTAGCATTTTCATTTAGACCATATCTGGAGAATATTACTCATAGATTTATATGTTTCATGTGCACGTTTCACAAAAACACATGTTATTGCAATGTAATTTATTTTAAATTTCCTTTTCAGTGAATTTTTATTGTTAACACATGCATTTTTTAATTTATCTATCAATCATGTATTTAATATTATATTCATCGTTTCAACATAAGTAAAGCATCGTTTAAATATAAACCAATCTTTTAATTCAGATATGAATATTATAAAATATATACAACATTCAAATATTTTATAATATTTATTATTCATATTTCTTTTTATATTACATTTTTAAAAAAAATAGTTTTTGGCCTGTTTGTTAAAATTAGATAATTTAACCTGTCTAAAAGTGAATTCTTGCGATTCACTTTTCACTATGATATATTCATTATTTTCCTTACTGATACTTAGGATATCACTTTATTTCTTTGATAATTTATTGCATTTATTTGCCGATAAAAGCCTCTAACTATGTCAGTTAAATAACTCGTTCTAGTTGTTAAAATAAAAAATTGTTATAAACATTGTAAATGTTAATTTAAACAACAATAGAATATTAAAATTGTACTTCCATACAATTAATATTTATTTATTTTTCTGTCTAAAAGTTTTCGTCTACAATTAAAATTTATATTTTTAAAATACAAATTTAACTAAACACTAACAATTAATTAAATCTAAATTTTCAAGAAACTTTATTAAGTACACTTTGTGATTCCTCTATTTTATTTATCTCTGTTTTTTTTTTCAATATTATAGTTTAAAATTAATTAAAAATGTATAAATATCCCTCATTGCTTTATTATAAGTCATCTCAAATTTCAGACCAAATTATCCCAGACCTGAGTTAGCGAGCGGTTGAGAGTGGTTAGAAAGTTATCGTTAAATATAGCAACTGAAGCAAGCAGTTTGCACAACTGCTTTCGAACTACCACAGAGTGACAGGATAGCATCCATCTTGATAATTGAATGTCACCTGTCGCATCTGATTATAATTTGCGTTTAATTAAAGCTATGAATTGCGAGATGATGTCGTCACTATCTCTCTTACGTGAAAGCCAAGCTCTGATTAAAGCTATTGCATTGCAAAATTGTATACTAAATGCTTATGAGGTCTGAACTGATTAGACTTTATTTCATTTCATAACTCTATGCTAAACATGAATGAGGAAATAGAGTTTGGGGAAATGGTTTTAAGAAACATATTTTTGTATAAAATTTTAGTGGTTAGCTAATAAATATTTAATGAATTAAGAATTATAAATATATAGAAAATTGTTAAACAAATAAAATGTAACACTTGTTATAGTGAAAAGATTTTTACCAATTTTTATTGAAAAGTCTTAGTAACAGATTTTGAAATATTATTTACAAAATTTTGGAAAAAAAAAATTTTGTATATTATTTTTCACATGATCTTAAAATTATTTCAAAATTTCTTATTCCAAATTATTCAAACTATTACCAATTATAGTTATTATAGCAAATAAAATAAAAAGCTCTGTTATATTTAAACAAAAAAAAAACTTTTGCTCATCCTTTTTGTTAAATGATTTATATTTGTAGTTGTTTGATAGTTTAAATAATAAAAAAAATCCCTTTTAAGGCTGCTCACCATAATTTCTACGAACACTAGAAATCTTCATATACTAAATAATTTAATTCCATCATTTACATTGACATTTTGTACATTTTAATATTTACATTCAAAATTTTGGTTAAATATAAAGTATAATATTTAAGGTTACACTGATATTGACATTGACATTGTGTAGATTTTAATCTTTACATTCAAAATTTTGGTTAAATATAAAGTATATTGTTGAAGGCTTTTTCTAATTTTCATAATTATGCTATTTTAATGTAGAAACTTTAATTTTCAAAATTTATCTTGTTAATGATTATGTATATTGTTCAATGATTAAAAAAAAAAAGCATAAACATTAAAATATTGGTATCATAAAAATAAAATAACAACTGCATCACAACATTTTTATTAAATAAATATTGATGACTATTGTTTATTTTTTAGCTTTATGGAAACGCTGCATTTGCAGCAACCATACTTGAAGGAAAAGGAGTTCCAGATGTTTTTGGAGTAACCTGGGCTTGGGGAGTTGGTGTGATATTAGGTATTACTGCATCAGGAGGCATCTCAGGTGAGTTCATCATTTCCTTGAATTATTTTATCTACACAATACTTAACTCCTTTCAAACCGAGTTTTTTTGTTGTTGCTCGTATTATTTTATGAACTTTGATTTAAGTGGTTTGCCATTTCGATATAAGATCATTGATAAAAATGCAAAATTACCAACAACCTGGCCATTACCATTATAGCTATTCAAAAGATTTTTGTATTGAGATATTAAGAAATGTGTTAATTGGTTCTGGAGTGCCTTGTTGAATACCGTATAAAGTTTTTAGAACCATAGTTTGAAACCCCACAAGATATAAGTGGATACGATATGTCATTCAGTAGCCAATAGATGGACACAATATATCCTTTATATATCATTCAGTAGCCAGTAGATGGTATGAGGCCAGTATGATATATAGTTAGAAATCCTCCCATTCAGTTTGAGTATGTGGGAAGGAGAATATGAAGCTTCTCAGATACTGCCCTAAGGATCTTCTTTCTAAATTGCTGTGACAACACGAAATTCAACAATGATTTGGGCAATAAAAATATCATGACTCTCTAAGTATGAGTCTGAATGCATGAAGAACCCAACTCACACAACGGACATAGCGCATGATCACTATCACATATCTCAAATATATATATATATATCTTCTTTTCCTTCAATGGGAGATAATGGGCCAAGTCTTTCTTCTTACTAACATATTCTGAAACATGAAATATTGTTTTTCTTTTTACGGGGTATGGTTGTCATCCCTGCGCCCAGATGTCATATTAGAACCGGGACCTACTGTTTAAAGGGGATTTCAAAACCAATGTGAACATCCATGGCATAGCCAGGGCTCAAAATTAAAAACATGTTCTCACTCGGCCGTTAGGCCCTTCCTTAGATATATATTACCCCACATACATCCTATATATATCACTTATATACCCTATACTCATAATATGATGATATATTTACCCCATATATCACTTATGCACTCATATACTCATATATCACTTATATATGTATCTATGTATATATAGGCTTGACTACTTCCTGTCTATCATAAGAACTTGTTTTGCTGATGGAGGGACAGGAGTTAATCAATTACTATATCTTCTGAAGAATACATTATCCCTACTGTGATTCATCATATAATATGTTTTTAAATACTATTTTTATAGAGATAATATTTAGGTTTCAACACCTGTTTCCGTTTTTATTGATACAATAATTTTTTGTAGCAATTTTTGTATTATTTAAGTGGCATGAGTATGAAAAATTTTATAAGATTCAATAACTATTGGGAATAAAATATTGCTGCCAGATATTTTTTTTTTGCATAAACTTTTATAATTTATAAAGAAATTCAGTCTTAAAATACATTATCAACTTCTTTTTAATTCGTTTAAGATTATGTAACAGTTTTATGAATAAACACCAGTTTAAAAAACGGTAACAAAAAATACAAAGCTGAAATATTCACCAGAATTTATTAAGGAATGTGAAACTCTATCATAGCTGACAAATGATTAATATTTTTATATTTTTAATTAATTAAGCATTTTTAAATATCATGTAACTTTAACCGAGTGTTATTGACAAATTCCTGTGAAGTGAAAGGATTAAAGCAAAATTAATTTTCGCAACTGAATCTTTTAAAGTAACGAATCTTTTTTTTTTTCGGGAAGTAATCAATATCTTCTTTAAAGGATCAGAGTAGTATTTTTATGACACCATGTTGATATTGTCACTTCAGAAGGTGATATTATCTTAACTTTAACATTTTCGCAAATAAAAGACGTTCGACAGAATTTCTGAAACTGGTAATCTTAAAATGATACATTCCTTTTAAAAAATAACATCTCCTTTTAAGGAAAAAATTTCAGATATTAATTATTTGGTAATAATTTTCCAATCTATTACAAATCTACATTATAAACTAAGCAAAAATTATTTCTTAATATAATGATATGATACACAAATTCATTAATTTTGGTGTAATGACAAACACTGATTAGTGAATTATGAAATGAATTTGTTTCCAAGATCAATAGAGATGGGTTTAAATGGTATATTTACGTTGGATCACGTTCTGTTAGGAAGTAGTTAATCGTCGTTTACCGCAAAACAAATCGTACAGAACGGGTAAGAATATAATAATGTAATGTAATTTATAGTATTGGCCCTTAGTATGCCTATTATGTATATATGGATTAGTAGCCTATTATATATGTGCATTAGTATGCCTATTATGGATATATGAATTAATAGGCCGATTATATATGCGCATTATGCATATTAGGTAAATATGCATTAGTTTGCCTATTACGTATATGCTTGTATTAGCATGCCAATATTCTGCCTATATACTTGTATTAGCATGTCTATATGCATTAGTATGCCAACTTGTATAGCCATTAGTATGTTTAATTTTCATGCGATTAAAGTCGTTATATTATGCTGTGGAAGGGGTAATTGTGACTACTGAAGTATCATTTACGGAAAGAAATCTCTTTTTTTTTTCTTCACACAAAGTTGTTAGGCGAATTCCTGGTCACCATTCTAAAATGGCAAAAGTTAATCCAGAGAATATGAGCATCACTTTGGTCTGAACATATGAAAACAATATTACTCTGTTTAGCCATTAGTATGTCTAATCTTCATGCGCTTAAAGTCGTTATATCATGCTGTGGAAGTGTAATTGTGACCACAGAAGTATTAAAAAGATAATTTAACAAAATAAACCTCTTATTGTTTTACATAATGTATTTAGGCGAATTCTGACCACCACTCTAAAATGGAAAAATTGAAATAGTGAGTATGAGAATTAATTTGGATGTACATATATATATATATATATATATATATATATATAGATAGATAGAGAGAGAGAGATTAAAACGATTTTTATATCTTAAAATAAAAATATTTATATGATAATGAGAGAGAGAGACAGAGAGTGAGAGAAAGAAGGGAAAGAGAGAGATTCTGCGTAGATTTTGTACACCATGTACCTTTTTATTTCTTTTAAAGCGTTTTTATATCCTTTTAGACACATTTAAAGGTTATAACTATATTTATTTTACATTTCCTAAGACACTTTAATTATACTAGTAATATTAGAAATCTTAAAAATAACTACAAAATAATTTACATAATGCCTGCAAATCAAAAAATAATTAATTTCAAAATTACCATATAATTCCCTTCGTTGTTTTTCAGCATTGTAAAAAACGAATAAATAATAATAACAAAAAAACTATTGAAACAACAAAAAAATTTTAAATAAACTACTTTATTTTTATTATTTTAAAAATGATAATTTTTTGTTTTTAATTTTTCTCTTTATAAAAAAGAATTCTATGATAAAAATTTTTATATTCGGCGTTTTAAATACCATACATTTTATAAATAAAGTTACCATATAAATATTTGTATTTTAAGATATAAAATTCATTTAATATATTTTAAAAATATTTTGATATCAAACTATAAATTTTTAAAGAATAAGCATATTATTTCAAATAAGTAAATATTTCTTTTTTAAAAGCAGGGACTAAAGAAGACCTTTACCTTTAACTATTTGCTTTGAAAGATTTCAAACTAAACCTGACAATATTGAACATTTACAGAGTTCCCCTTTCAAATCGATTTGTTCGGTACTTTAATGTCTTGAAATGCTTTTTTAAGAGGCATCAAGAAATGCGTGTAAAAAGAAAGGTTTAAAAACCAGCCACTTCAATAAGCTTCAAACATGTTAAAAATTCCTATATCCTTTCGTAACGATTAGAATTCTTTGAGGAAAGTCTTTATTTAAAAGTATCTTTGTAGATCTGTTTTCGATATCGTGTTTTAAAAGTTTTCTTAGAAGTGCCTCAATTTACCATAACGCCATCTGCTTTTTTACATAATGAACAATAAATATGATTTGTTCAAGCTAATAACAAGTACTTCTTTTTGGTACGGTTGCCCAAGTTGTGAAAATGTGAATCTATTAGATTTTTATTTTTGTAATCCTTGCTTTCAAAAATGATGAAATTCGATTCTGATTGTAAAAGTGTTTTAACGACAAGAATCTGAATTTTTTTATATTTAAAATAGTCTTCGTAGTCTAGTGTTAATTATGTAACGTTGTAAAAATTGTAAATCCATTTGCCGTGTGCTTTGCAACCATTTGCTTTCAAAAATGACAGAGTAATTTGTGATTGTAATAGTGTAATAGCAACTAACTGATGAAACCATGCTGACAAAATTTAATTAAAACAATCTTCTTTATCCAACGTTAAGTCTGTAGTATTGCAAAAATATGAATCTTATTAGCTGTGTACTTCGTAATCATCGCTTTCAAAAAATGACAAAATTCAGTTATAGTTGTAAAAATGTGTTACCGCATAGCGTCTGAAACCATATTTACATTTTTTTAATATTTAAAAGTACTTTTAGAAATTCAGTGTTAGGAAGAAACATTGCAAAATTGTGAATCTATTGGTTGTGCACTTTGCAATTGCCCGATAGCTCGGTCACAAAAATAAACTCAAGAAAAAAAAAACGTGGACTGTATTAATTAATCTCTCCTTTATTTAGGCAGCCATCAAGCTCGAATGGACTGCCACACGCAACCTTCTCGTGGTTACACTTATTGAACTCTTTTACTATGCAGCCATCAAGCTCAGATGCACTGCCACACAACCTTTCTCTTTGGTCGCTGAGTTTCAACTCATTTAGTTTATGCAGCCATCAAGCTCGAGAGATGCACTGCCACACGACCGTTCTCTTTGGTTGAAGATGCACTTTTCTCTTTGGTCGCTGAGTTTCGACTCCTTTACTTATGCAGCCATCAAGCTCGAAGATGCACTGCCACACGACCGTTCTCTTTGGTTGCAGAAGTTCAACTCATTCTTACACTCTTTCTCCCGTCATCACAGCCCTGCCAGACACCCCCACAGACAGAATGTTTTTCTGGACATGGGGCGTTGACCTCCCCTATGCAGGGGGAACCTGGAGTTTTCGACGTAACAGCAATCATTATTTAAAAAATGATGAATTCGGTAGTGATTATAAAATTTCTAGCGACTAAGAATCATAAATCATGCTGACAACAAATTTATTTAAAATCATTGCTTTCAAAAATGGTGAAATTTGCTTATGGTTGTAAAGTGTATAGCATCTGAAACCATATTGAATTTTTTTTTATATGAATACTCTTCGTGTGTGTGCTTTTTAAGCATTGCTTTCAAAAATTACGAAATTCACTTGTGATTGTAAAAGTATTTAGCAACTAGAGTTGAAATCATGCATCAAAAAAATTAATTTAAAACAATCTTCGTTGTCCAGCGTTAAAAATTGTAACGTTGCAAAAAAATATGAATCCATTAGATACTTGCTTTGTAATCATTGGTTTCAAAAATGACAAAATCATTTATGATTGTAAAAGTGTGTTAACAGATAGTGACTGAAACCATATTTACATTTTGTTAGATTTAAAATACCCTTCGAAGTGCTGTGTTAAGGTGTCAGCATTGCAAAAAGTGTAAATCCATTTGTTGTGCTTTGCAAACCTTGCTTTCAAAAATGAGGGAAATTCGATTGTGAAGTATGTTAGTGAATAGAAGCTGAAGTAAAAGTATGTTAGCAACTAAGTTGAAACAATGCTAACAAAAAATTATTTAAAACAATCTTCATTGTCCAGCGTTAACGGTGTAACATTGCAAAAATATGGATCCATTATCTCTGTGTCTTGTAATCATTGCTTTTAAAAATGAGGAAATTCAGTTGTGATTGTAAAATTGAGCTAGCAACTAGTACCTGAAACTCTATTAGCAATTTTTTTTTTATATTTAAATGGATTATTTATAAAAAAAGTCTTTGCCAAGGAACGAAGTCTACATTAATGAAATCTCAGAACAAACTCACTTGGCGGAGGATTATTAGCGAAGAGGATTATTAGTGAAGGAGGATTATTAGCGATTTCCGCTTACAGTACCTCAGCTGAAATTTTGGAGCTCAGTATGTCCGTTCATCATAATATCTCCTCATACATCGCTGCTTAAGTTTTTGCCTGCTAGTGTACAGCAGTCAATAACTTTCGATGTGATGATGCTAAACTTCATCCCATGAATCTGAGGAAGTAATTAGAAGTTAGTTAAGGCAAGAATATGAGAAGTTATGGTTTAATAACGGTTATAGCTGCTTCAGATGAGATTAGTGCAAGATGTCTGATAGACACAATCTGCTGCAAAAATCTGCACACGGGTAGATTAAATGGATGTTAATCTGAGAAAATTCACTTAGAACTTCAAAATACTTCAAATTCTTGCTAGTAAAAAAGAAGGAAATATCGAGCATTCCACTTAATTTAATAGTTTTATCTAGAAAAATTCATTTCTAGAGATAGAAAAATGAATTTAAAAAAAAATATTTTTAAATAAATTATTTTAATTCATTTTTCGAGGACTTCATATCTTGAATAGTCAAATAGTTGTTAAATTTAAGTATTTTATTATGATAAAGAAAACTTAAATTACCATAAAAAATATATAGTTACTTTTTTGCTCTTAAAAATCACTGTACTTTTTATTTGCTCATAACAACATAACAAGGATTTAGAAATGCTGTATCATTTTCATTTAAAGTAATTTAGATACAATGTAGCCAAACTGAACTTGTTTTTATTCATTATACATCGTTAAACGTACCTTTTTAAAAATTATTAAAAATGAAATTGATTTCCTTTCTTTGTAAAGGAAATAAATTGCGCTTTGAGTTATTTTATTTCATTCAAAAGAAGATTTACTAAGTATCTTTTATGAATTGTTAAAATAATTTTTCTTTAAATTTCCGTATTTTTACTTTATAAAGATATGCTTTAAAAGACATCAGTCTTATACAATGGAAATGAGGATTTAGCGGGATCCATGTCTGCTTCTTTAAATCAATATGAATAATGCTAATAACAATAATAAGTGCTAAAGTATTTACATTTATATATAGAAAAGTTGTAATAGTTGTAATTAGCACATCTGACTATTGTAACATTCCGGAGCCTTTGGCTAGTGTAATATGGCGCTCTCTCTTTGACGTATTACCATATTTTATTGGAAATGTGACTGAAAAATAATAAGCTTCCTGCGGTAGCTGAGATTTTATCCCAGTCATATGCATAAAAGGAACAATTTGGAATGTGAATGGGGATGTACCTCTTTTAGCTAGCTGCGCTGACATACATAACTTCCCAGAGGCATTGTCACTCCCAGTGGATGAAGAAGGCCATCTTTTATGTGAATTTCTTGATACATTTGTTCGTCCTTACGCAGATTCCGTTAGTGACTCTTTCATCCTACAAGATGGAAACGCTGACCACGCACATCTCATTTGGTGGAGTATTTCATTCATGAAGAAACTGTTATGTGCATGGTTCCAGGCCCTCTGGACCTGAGCCCTGTTTAAGGATACTCTAGAGAACCATTTCATTTTCATTCCAATTGATATTCCAGAGAAAGATGGGGGAACAGAACATGTTTTCTGGTAGACTTTAGGATTTGACATTTGCTTATTTCAGTTTTTTGCTAAAGTTTCTTCATGATGACTAATGAATTTTTCTAATTATGTTGATCACTTGATAACAGTAAGACTAATGTACATTAAAAATGGAATGATATTGGAATGCATTCTATTCAATTTTTCCATATTCTTTCTGTAGGGCAATAATACTCCCGAGAAAGATGGGGAAGAGGACCATGCTTTCTGGAAGACTTTAGGATCTCACATTTGCACATCGTAATATAGAAAACCATACCTATCCAATTATTGATGCAACCCATCTCATATAAGGCAGTATTTCTGTCTGCAAAACAATGTCTAATCATCACTGAATCCACCGATTTTAAAATCTTGTGACTGTGTGGATGCCTATCCATTTATAAATTTCCGTTAGGCCAAGGTGTTACATAAATATACATGCACTAAGGAGACACATTGCTATACTTAACCGCCCTTAGGGGTTTTGATCTGTCTCAACACAGAAATAGGCTTTTGCTGATAGCTTAATTAATATTTACCCATATTTTAAGCATGGAACATGTAATCACGTGTACAGAGCATTTGATTGCCACACTCGCTATTGAAAATGATTACATATTGATTTTGATATTTTTTCCAGTAAATGTACTTTCTAGGAAAAAAATGTACCTCTTGCTTTTATTTTTGTATCTTTGTGAAGCACCATTTAATTAAAATTCCACTTAAATTACTCCACAAAAACTTAACCACTCCACTTTTATTAAATTTCAATAAAATTTAACGAATAAATTTTACGATCGTGGTATTTTTATTTTTTCTTAAATACTGAAATACAGCTTAGTACCCAGTAAGTTAGTATTATTTACTGATAACGCGAATGCAATCACATAAAAAAATAGCATCAGAATTACAGAATTTAAAATAAATTGTTGAATTTTATATTACCATGTTTTCTAAAAGACTTTTTAATTAATTAAATTTTATTTATTAATTTGTTTATGTTGCGCAGGAGGACACATCAATCGGAGTAACAGTTGCTTTCGCAGCTATCCAGTAAATTCATGGAAGAAAGTGCCTGTGTATTTGCTTGCTCCAGCATTTAGGGAGGTTTCTTTGCTTCTGCGGTCCTGTTTTCACATATTACGATGGGGTTTTACATTTATTCATATTTCTAAATTATATGCTTTAAGTTGCTTGTGTTAATTTATTAATTATTTCATTTAGCAAAATGGTACATGCAATAATTTAATAATACAAAATTTCAGTAATTAAGCGATAATAAATAAAAACTGATCTGAAATTGCCAAATCCCATTTTTGTAACTGTGTGCTTCCTCTTACGCACTGCGAGCACTTTGTTTGTGACGGCGTTCAGGAGGAAATGAACGGTAGGCCTCCGAGACTCTCACCGAGAAGCCGACGCAGCTAGGTACCGCTGAAACATTTAGTACAACGCAATCACGCGCTTGTGTTGATAAACGTTTAGTTCACAGTCCCCTCATCCGTAAGAATAAATATAATAATGCAGTCTGCGTATCAGTTGGCCTACAGACTCTCACCCGGAGAGGAGGTATATTCCTCGCATCCGCGTAAACTCGAGTATCTTTATTTTCAGCTAGGAAATTTTTAATCCTTCCACGAGATCCATAATATGTCTTTAAATGTGTTATATATCGTACTTGTATGATGTTTGTGCTCGATTAAATAAAGCTGTGTGTTCTTAAACTTGTGTCTCAACACAACCACACCCAGATACAATCCAGCTGTACGACACAAAACCAATGCATTTTTTTTTTTTAATTTTTTTTTTTAATTTATGAATGATACGACATTATATTCAGCTGTCATATTTTAACTAAAGACATAGTGTCACAGTTTTTTTTTTTTTGTTGTTAATTGAATGAGTTTAATTTTTTCATTTGATTTTACTAAACACATTTTTTTTTTTTTTTATTTCAATAGTAATCAATTCATGAGGTAGAAATTTATAGAGATTATAGAATTTTTAGTTAAATACATAATACCGAGAATAAAATAAAATATTAACTAGTATTATAAAATGTTCAAGGTCAAGGAAAAGTATTACTAAACCAGTAACTTTTTTCCTCAGAATGTAAGAATTTTAAATAAAGAGAGAATTACAATAAGTTTAATTTTCAATGAACCAGTATCAGAAACCTTTCAGTCCCTGAATATTAATAAGATGATAGACTTCAGTGCAAGAACATTTGATCCCTCAGGATATTGTAGTAAACAACCTCTTATTAATAATTGAAGTCCTGCTTTAATATTTTGAAACTCGGAGAAGCATTACGCGGATGTATTGATAACGATATAAAAATGTTGAAATCAATGGTGCAGGATAATTTACTCACTAAAAATTCTCACTTATCATATGGAAATATAAGTAAGGCTTATAAGTAAATAAAAACTTATATGCTTTTGTATTGACACACGTAGCAATATATTATATTTTTGAGTATAATATTGAAATCAATATCTAACTATATATATATATGCAGTTATGAACTTAGAAATTACTAATTTTGCTTGTTGATTGTGTATTTGTATGACTTCATTTATATTATGGTAAAATAGTTTTGAGTAATTACTATTTACAGTTGTGGTTTAGCTATATATAATATAATTTATTTAGGTAAAACTAGTTTATTTTCTTTTCATGATTTATTGAATAGTTCCGTTGAATTATTATAACTAACTTCAAAATATTTTTCTTAATTCAGTGATAATATTAGTTGAAAATAATAATATTTGCAATAGATTAGTACTAAATATTAGTATTTATTAATTAGTATTAAATATTAAACAAATGATAATATTTGTTTAACTATTGATATATTAAATGCTTTTTTCGATTTTAAAGTAATTTCAGTATAAATAATTTTTATTATAAACTTTTTGAATTATAGCATATTTCAATGGAATTAATTAAAATATACATGCATTATTTCAGTAACGAACGATGAAAATGTTTGTTAGATTTCATTCTGAATGTAAACCTTCAACCAATTTAAATATAGTTATTTATTTTTATTTTTAAAACATCCATTTGATAGTAAAATGCATTTTTTTAATTATTTTGTGTGGATTAATTCAGTACTATAATATTGAAGCTGTTTCCTTTAATATTTTTTTAGAAAATAAATTTTTAATTAAAAATGAATAAAACCTGAATATATACTAAATAGAATCATAGTGACTGAATAAACCTGCTGTAAATGTAGTTATTACCTCAGTTAAATTATATTTTTTTTTTTCATGATTTTTTACTTTTTATATTTTCAAAAAAAATATATATTAATTTGTTTTTATATTAACCATTTGAAATATGTAATCTTATCCCTGCACTAGAAACTTGCTTGCAAAATAATCTAAACGTTTCTGAGGAATGGCTGCAAATTGAATAATTTTATTTGTTGTTTGTAGATGCATTCAATAATATGATCGAAAAGACTGTAGTGGGAGAAACCAGAAGTGCTTGGGTCTTCGCTACATACCTAGAGATGACTTGCCATTTTGGAACTGCTTCTTTGGCGAGGAAATGAGTATTTCGGAATTAACAAAAACACAACAATAAAAAATTTAAAAAAATAACTCTCGTATATTTGAACCAAAAATAACACATTATGATTTACCTGTTTTTTAATTCTCTCATCTCTTCGAAAAACCTTTGGTAAGATATTGAATATAACGATTATGAAATTGAATATAGTGATTACGATATTGAATATGGTGATTGTGATATTCAATGTATCGATTACGATATTTAATGGCTAATTACGATATTGAAACCAACATTGCGAGAAATGAATTTCAGATGGTCAAATATTTAAAAAATTCTTGCATAATACATTGCAAAAATTAAGAGTTCAATTTGAAATTTTAAAATAGAGTAAGTCATTTATTTAAAAATTAATTGGAAAATTTATTTTTTAAATGGGTGAAAAAAAAAATAATGATTGTCTTTATTTCAAATTATTGGTTTATCAATGGTCGCCACATATACTAGAACTGACATTGCCATTTGGAACTACTTCTATGGCAAAGTAAGAATTTTTGAAAAATAAAAAAAAAAATGGAATAAACCTTTGTATTAAATTAAACTTTTGTAAATTTAAAACACTTTTGTATATTTGGACCAAATATGTAAACATGATTAACAATACTTTCAACTCTCATCTCTTTGAAAAACATTTAATTACGATATTGAATATATTGATTACGAAATTGAATATATTGATTACGAAATTGAATATATTGATTACGAAATTGAATATATTGATTGAAATTGAATATATTGATTACGAAATTTAATATATTGATTACGAAATTGAATATATTGATTACGAAATTGAATATAATTATGAAATTGAATATAATGGTTATGATATTCAAGGTAACGATTGTGATATTTAATGTATGGATGACGATATTGAAACAAACATTGCGAAGTTGAATTTAGATGGTGAAATGTTTGACAATTCTGTTGCATAATGAGTTGCAAGAATTTAAAAGTTCAATCAGAAATATTAAAAATAGAACTAATGTTATTTCAAAATAATTGAAAAAAATTGTTTTGAATGGGAGAAAATAAATAAGAGTTTTAATGATTTATCAATGGTCATATTAATGGTTAATTGTTAATGCATATATGCATAATAAATTATTTCAGTGATACTTGACTGTGAAAAAGATAGTGAGTATTTGGTATAAATTTCTTTTTTAAAAACAGAAAAACATAAAAAATATTGTGTTAGTGGGTTTTGTATTTAATGACAATTAGAACCCCATGTACTCAATATGAATAACTTTCAAAAACTTCAATCAGAAAATTCAATGATATTAGAATAAAAGATGGATTATGTTACAAATGTAATTTTAATAGATGTTACAAATGTTTCTGGAAATTGAATGTGTTTTTCTTACTTATTGTAGCTAACATTCTTTCTTACCATCGATTCACAATGCTGGTAAAAAGTTCTAACGAACAGCTTGGTTAATCTTATCTCAATTAAATACGTGAGAAAAAAATGGAAAGTAAAAGATTATTGGAACTCTATCTTTAATGTGAATCAAAAATCCATGAACTATTACTACAGAATCAAAATAATAGTAACACTCATCTCTTAGGAGAACGAAGATTAATAAAAAATGAAACGTATTCCGATCAATATTCTTTTTTTGCCATCGTTTGATTGATTGCAGTATCGGGATAATAAAAGGATTTTTCTTTTCTGTCGTATAAAGTCTTGTCTTCTATATAGATCTCACAAATATTTTCTGACTTATGGCGAGTTAAAAATAATGTTATATTGTGGGAAGACTTTGATGAAGAATTGCTTTTGTATTGAAAGTCCTAAATAGATATAACATCCTTATATAACTAATATATACTTTTAATGTAGTCCAGTATGTATTCAAAAATCTTCTTTTATCTGGCAATGCTGCCTTTCGTTTTGAAGGCAGCAATTGAAAACAAAGGGCAATATAGAAAAAAATTTTAAGTCAATTCCTTCTTTTTTTTTCTCACTATATTGCAGTAAGTCTTTTATAAATAATTTTCATTCATTTTTTAAGTTTATCTGGCGCCCTCTATTGGTAGATACATGCAACTTAAATCTAAAAAACTAAAATTAATTAATTAAATTTAATGAATGAATTAATATTTGAAAAAACTGTATTAACATCAAGTGTCATCCACTGCAAGTTTAAAAAAAAAATGTATTTGAACTTGAGTGGATGAATAAAAAGTGTTTTTATTAATGATTGAAAATTTGAACAAGATTTATATAGGAGAGTGTGAGCTAATGAAGGAATTTAATAAGCTCTTCCCTCTTTCGTGTTAGTCAGTGTTCTACCAGATTTCAGAATTAGGAAATTCATTCGTGTAATTTCGGAGGTAGAGTTTGCTCACATTGGTAATTAATTACAATCCCTTAAAATTATAGATGGGCATGCTCTTTGGTTTGGCGATTCGGTCTTGTAAGGCTGGCTTAAATCCTGGACATCCTCAAAAAAAAAATATTTAGGCTGCTGAAAGGCGAACATTTTTTTAATTTTCAAACCCAAAAAAGTAACAACCACTTTAAAAACAAATTTTTGTTACTCAAGGCAATTCTATGCAACTGAAAAGGTTAATTCTGTATCATACCCTTGTAACGCCTCGGCCTATATTAGACCTATAAAGGCTTCTAGAGAAGGAGAGGCTGTGGATAAGTGGCTAACCTCGGACTTTGGTATCATAGGCTTCAGGTTCAAATTCTGGTGGTGGCAGGGATGTTCTGTGAGGGGTTCGGAATCTACTTTAAACTGTTCCTGGTCTGTTAAGCCTCTGTGTGCATAAGATGACCGTAGAACGACAAACCAAACTATTTAGATGAAGGCCACTTTCAGGATCATAGGAGCACCTTAAGTTTTATTTACAAGCCCTATATATATAAACAAATACAGAACTCTGGATTATTATGCAAAGAAATGAAATATATAAATTTTATCAAATATGCATGATTAAATCATTCCAAAGTCTGAGATTTTCGAGTCTACACCGAATCTAATTTCCTGTTCTGCGGCAAATCTTAATTATCACACGGCGTGAAACACGAAACCACAAGGGATTCCCTTTGGAAACAGGCGGAAATTCCGTCTTTACAGTCACTTCAGAGAAAAAACCTCTGGTTGACTCGTCGCAGAACTCTGTTCTTCACCAAAAACCTCCTTTTAAGACAATCCGTCAAGGAAGGGTCATCTTCCCTCACTTATTGGAATAGACATTTCTGAGCCCATGGTCTATCACCAATCATGATGGAACAACACATGAGTATAGTCCATATTCCATCTGTAATTATTTTGGCCCGTGAAGGTCGCACAAACATTCGCTAATTTTATGAGTCTCATTATAGTACATTATACTCAGATTTGAGTGACAGGTTGTTCTCATTAGTACAAAAACATTAAATTGCATGTAATATAATTACCCACAATACTGTTTTTCTGCTGTCAACTTTGAGTGAGGGATTGTTATATATACTTGTCAAATAACATGTATTCCTCTCACCTAGAATGAAATGCCGTAATTCTTCCCGTGAGGAAAACATGCTACACCCTCAATTATTTTGACTCCCTTCAAACTAGCTATATTTTACTAATAAAATCTTGAATTCAGTTAATTTCATATGCGTAATATACATATAATGCGTAATATTTTATACTTATAATGCGTAATATATATTTCCTATGCGTATTCAGTTAATTTCCTATTAATATTAATAAAAATTTATTAATCATCTCATTTAATATTTTTATAGTAAATTTATACAAATATTTTCATTGAATGATGTGTCTTTTCTTATACTAACCATAACAAACCCTTTTCTACAATTTAGCAACTGCCTTCTTAAACACTACATTCTTGCTTAAGTTTCACACGACAATGTATTTCTGATTGATTATTTTCATAAAATTTTATGTTGTCGAAACATTAAAAATGTGACTTTTCTGCAATGTAGTAAGAAGTTTATTAAATTACTTCTTGGTGCATTGCATAGTCATAGTCATATTTTAATATTGATTGATTAAATACTTAACTTTCAAAGATATGTTATTTTTCTTCATACATATTTTTTAAAAAACTCCTTATGTAATACGTTTGAAGAAACTTTAGTGTAGATAGAGAAATATTAACTAAATTGAAATCATTTAATTAAAAAAATGCGTATAACTTATAGTTTTGAAGGAAAATTTGCAGAATAATTATTAAATAACGTTCATTTTTCTTTTTCAAATGGTATGTATTTTCTACATAATTCCTAAAAATTTTCAAATTTAAGTAGAAGGAAGAATAAATCCCTCTGATCAAGTGAAAAATTTTAATTCAAAAAAAAAATTAATTTCTGTGAAAGATAATTACAGGAAAATTAACATTAATGTTAGAATTTAAATATTTTCATTCTTTATAACATTGGTTCCTACTTTAAAAATTCTCTTCTAATTTATGGATTAATATTTTTCATTTTAAAAAAACTAAATCAAACTCTAGATTTTTTTTTTTCATATCGCTTACTAATTAACTAGCTTATTGAAATAACTTATTATTTGTAGACCATAGAAAAGAGAGGGAAAATTTTCCTTTTTTCTAAATTTTTTAAAGAAATATAAAAAGTTATATTCTTAAAACTAAGTATTCGTAATTTACATAAGGGATTTAAAGTCTGAGAGCATGAATTTTACTTTGATATTTTTTGTGGAAATGCATAAAAATTTTTCACGCAGTTTGAAATTTTTTAAATATCTTATTTGCATTTTGCGAATAATTATGCATTTTTGTCTTAAAACATTGGATGAACGCTAAATGAGACTGACTCTATATGAAAGGAATAAAATAAAATCTAATTTACATATAAATAATACTCAAATATAAATTAAACGTATCATAAATATTCATTTTCAATGTATAGAATCTTGAATTTTTTTTTTTAATTTATAGTGATTCATCTTAGCATATTATATAATATTTTATATGCATCATTTTTGTTTGAGATATTTTTAATTCATGTGTTTTAAAGACATGTCATGTGTTTAATTCATGTGTTTTATAAGATTAAAAAAAAAAAAAAATTCTTAACATTGAAATTACATATATAGCATTAATAAATATTTAATAGCATTATTAGTAATAATATTAATAGTATTTTATCTGAATATGAGAAATAATTCAATTTTAATATTTCAAATAAAATTATTTAATTCTAATATTTTTTAACAAGATATAATCTTAATATATATTTCACATTGGCTTAAACCTTTTTATTTCATTCAAAAAGGTAGCAAATTAATTTTAATTTATTGCCACTTTATAATAATACAAGCGTAATAAAAATATTGTCTGTAATATTTTTCACTTTAAACAAATTCTTTTCTATTCATTCAGCAGAAATTTCTTTATAATTTAATACCTGTTTATAATAATTGCTTAAAAATTTGATTCTAATATTTCACACTTTAAACAACATTCTTTTCTATTCATACTTGCAGCCCCGCTGGGTGAACGTTTAACTTTCAGCGCTTGCCTTAAGGCATCCAAGATCATCAAGCTGTCTTTAAAAAATTGCCAGCTGATTCTATTTCAGCAAACAAACTTTGAAATCCTTTTCTTTGCTTATCTCTCATTTTAAAATAAATACAATGATCAAAAGCTCATAAAAAGAAATGGAAAAAATATTTTTTTAAAAAAAAATATATATTTTCTTTTACTTTCAAAATAAAGTACGACTACTCCAATAGAAGAAGAAGATAAAAAAAACTATTATCATGAATCTGCTTTTCAACAGAATTTAATTGAGGGGATATGTTTTCATTCAAACTTATATTAATATTCTTTTATTGTCCAGGAGCGTTTTTTTTAATATCCAGAATGAATTTTTAATTACTTTTATTAATTTATGCTTAATTTGTTTATTAGTAATTTTTATCATTTATATAAATGATATATTCCAATGCATTTCAGACTTCATACTAAACTATTCACAAGAAAGTTATATTCTTCTATAAATCTTTGTTTAGATTATGAATGTAATTAATGGTAAATTAACCAATTTGAAAAGAATATTATATAAAATATAGATACTTACGTATTAACGGTACCTGGCGACAGTTGCGCCAATAAAGAGCACCGCAGCTACAGATTTGGCGCCAATTTACACTTAAAATTTTTGTTCCAAATAATAAAATATATATGAAACACTTCATTTAAAATCAAAACGCTTTCAAAATATTTTTATTCCAAATAATAAAGATTGGCGACACTTAAACCGCCAAGTCTGTCGCCAAGTTACCGTTAATACATAGGTACCAAATATACTTCATACTTGAAACATAATTCAAATATAAAATTATTTAATTTTATATTTGAATCATGTTTCAAGTATGAAGTATATTTTATATTTATTTTTTTCAAATTGGTTAACTATAGATTATTAAATCTATAGTTCAGTTAAATTTGGAAACTGATACAAGATTCTTTTTTGTAGATAGTTGCTGGAGGTCTTCTCATGTTCACTGTGATGGCCATTGTGGACTCGAAGAATCTGAACATACCCAAGTATCTGTGGCCAGTGTTCATTGGCTTCATGATTCAAGTGACAGCTCAAGTGTTTTGCCTGAACTGCATGGCTCCGATCAACCCAGCTCGAGATTTCCCTACCAGAGTGTTCACTGCAATTGCTGGTTGGGGAAGCGAAACATTTGGGTAAGTTAAATAATCTTATTGATCAAAAAGAAAAATAGTGCCATTTATTTTCCTGTGACTTGTAATTAAAAAAAAAATGGAAAGCATATAATTTTTACTACGACTTATAGTTAGAAGATATAGAAAGCATCTAATTTTCCAAGAACTTATAATTATAAAATATGGAAAGCATTTAATTTTCCTACGATTTATAGTAAGAAGATATGGAAGGCATCTAATTTTTCTAGAACTTATAACTATTAAATATGGAAAGCATCTAATTTTCCTGTTTTTAATAATTCTATGACTTATAATTAGAAGACATGGAAAACATCTAATTTTATGGCTTATAAGTATAAAATGTGAAAAGCATCTAATTTTCCTACGTTTTAATAATTCTATGACATAATTAGAAGACATGGAAAACATCTAATTTTATGACTTATAAGTATAAAATATGGAAGCATCTAACTTTCTTAATTCTACGTTTTAATAATTCTATGACTTATAATTAGAAGACATGGAAAACATCTAATTTTTATGACTTATAACCATAAAATAAGGAAAGCATGTAATTTTCCTATGTTTTAATAATTCTATGACTTATAATTAGAAGACATGGAAAACATCTAATTTTATGACTTATAACCATAAAATAAGGAAAGCATGTAATTTTCCTATGTTTTAATAATTCTATGACTTATAATTAGAAGACATGGAAAACCTCTAATTTTATGACTTATAAGTATAAAATATGGAAAGCATCTAATTCCTATGTTTTAATAATTCTATGACTTATAATTAGAAGACATGGAAAACATCTAATTTTATGACTTATAAGCATAAAATATGGAAAGCATCTAATTTTCCTATGTTTTAATAATTCTATGACTTATAATTAGAAGACATGGAAAACATCTAATTTTATGACTTATAAGCATAAAATATGGAAAGCATCTAATTTTCCTATGTTTTAATAATTCTATGACTTATAATTAGAAGACATGGAAAACATCTAATTTTATGACTTATAACCATAAAATATGGAAAGCATCTAATTTTCCTATGTTTTAATAATTCTATGACTTATAATTAGAAGACATGGAAAACATCCAATTTTATGACTTATAACCATAAAATAAGGAAAGCATGTAATTTTCCTATGTTTTAATAATTCTATGACTTATAATTAGAAGACATGGAAAACATCTAATTTTATAAGTATAAAATATGGAAAGCATCTAATTTCCTATGTTTTAATAATTCTATGACTTATAATTAGAAGACATGAAAACATCTAATTTTATGACTTATAACCATAAAATAAGGAAAGCATGTAATTTTCCTATGTTTTAATAATTCTATGACTTATAATTAGAAGACATGGAAAACATCTAATTTTATGACTTATAACCATAAAATATGGAAAGCATCTAATTTTCCTATGTTTTAATAATTCTATGACTTATAATTAGAAGACATGGAAAACATCTAATTTTATGACTTATAAGCATAAAATATGGAAAGCATGTAATTTTCCTATGTTTTAATAATTCTATGACTTATAATTAGAAGACATGGAAAACATCTAATTTTATGACTTATAAGCATAAAATATGGAAAGCATCTAATTTTCCTATGTTTTAATAATTCTATGACTTATAATTAGAAGACATGGAAAACATCTAATTTTATGACTTATAAGCATAAAATATGGAAAGCATGTAATTTTCCTATGTTTTAATAATTCTATGACTTATAATTAGAAGACATGGAAAACATCTAATTTTTATGACTTATAAGCATAAAATATGGAAAGCATCTAATTTTCCTATGTTTTAATAATTCTATGACTTATAATTAGAAGACATGGAAAACATCTAATTTTATGACTTATAACCATAAAATATGGAAAGCATCTAATTTTCCTATGTTTTAATAATTCTATGACTTATAATTAGAAGACATGGAAAACATCTAATTTTATGACTTATAACCATAAAATAAGGAAAGCATGTAATTTTCCTATGTTTTAATAATTCTATGACTTATAATTAGAAGACATGGAAAACATCTAATTTTATAAGTATAAAATATGGAAAGCATCTAATTTTCCTATGTTTTAATAATTCTATGATTCTTATAATTAGAAGACATGGAAAACATCTAATTTTATGACTTATAACCATAAAATAAAGGAAAGCATGTAATTTTCCTATGTTTTAATAATTCTATGACTTATAATTAGAAGACATGGAAAACATCTAATTTTATGACTTATAAGTATAAAATATGGAAAGCATCTAATTTTCCTACTACTTATAATTAATAAATATGGAAAGCATCTAATTTTCCAATGACTTATTATAAAATATGGAAAGCATGTAATTTTTCTATGATTTAATAATTAGAACATATGGAAAACAACTAATTTTCAATGATTTATAATTATAAAATATGAAAAACATCTAATTTTCTAGAACGTATAGTTAGAAAATATGAAAAGCATGTAATTTTTCAATGACTTACATGAAAAGCATGTAGTTTTCCTACGACTTTTAATAAGAAGATATGGAAAGCCGTAATTTTCCTATGACTTATAATTAGATTAAAGGAAAATAATTATAAGTTGATGTAATGACAAAATAATAATAACCGGAAAATTTCTAATTTATATATGTACAATAATATCCCTGGTCAGTTAAAATGAAACCGTAATCTTTTGAAGATCTAGTTTATCTATAATATATAATCCAGATGCATTCCAAATATTTGAAAAGTAATGTTTATAATATCATGATAAGCCAATAATCCTTTCATAGTTTATTCATCTTCAACATAATTTCAATGTGATTGTTATTTCATTGATATTTTAAAAATTATATAATTTATGAATAGTCCCTTTAATAGTATGTAATAAATACTAGACTTACGTTAATACACTATTTTGCTGTTAGTTTAAAAGCTATAAAAGGAATACCATTTTCCAGTTTATCTATTTTATTCAATGTTTTAAATGTCTACATCAAATTTAACTTTAATGAATTCAAAGAGCAAATTGTCTTTTTTCTCCTAAATGTTCACAATTTACGAATCTATGAGCATTTGAAAGATCAAATAACTACGAAATTAATTCAATTTAAAATCTAAATTGAAAACCATCATATCTTCAGTCTATTTCGTCATCTCCTTCAAACATGCTTTTGAAATAAGTTATGAAATAACTGCACTTATACGAAATAGCTTCATTTTAAATTCTTGTACTTTTAAGAAAAAGAATGTAAACTCCTATCCGCAGTTCGAAACTGCTTAGTTTCTGAATTCAACAAATCATTTTTCATGTAAGATTCTGCCATCTTACAAAAATCTTTTGAATTGGTATACATATCAAGTTAAGTATATTTAATAAAAATACTTTTAACCATTTGTAAATATGTTTAAAAGCATTTTCCGGTAAAAGCATTGAAGTTCTGGTACTTTTATACTTTTTCTACACTAAATATTGATATATATTACAACATATTCCTGAAATCTCTATATATGCTTTCTATATTTTCTGGTTAGATTTCTGCTTTTTTACTCAGTATAAACATAGAATCTAAGCTGGCTGTATATGTTTTTTATCAGTATATGTCTTTTTTTATTTTTTATTATTATTTATTTTTTATTTTTTATTTATTTTTTTTCTAAGCATAACCTTTATAATCTTGTATTATTGTATCTATTATTTTAAACAGTTTAAGTTTAGATTATCTAATATGATGATTTAGTTCATCTCGCTTTCTGGGTGGGTGATTTGAATACCAGATATGAAAATAATTTAAATTTTTTCTAATATCAGCAAAGCAATTCCCGTTTATAATTTTAAATTAAACTAAATTAATCGCTGCATCTTAATTAAAAGTAATAAAATTCATATTTTATTGTGTCTTTAAAAAGTCAGAATTAATCAATTAGTATAAAAACTTCCTAAATTCTGTTTTATTTATTCTCTTCCATTTTTAATACATTTTTATTTCACAGTTATACATTAATATTTATTAGACTAAAAAGCTACAACTCTTTTCTTTTCACTTTCTTCTTTATTGGCGCAACAGCCCCATGGTGGTGAAGGCTATCCAGCTACTGGCAGATTTTCGACACATGACATATTTTCTTTTTTGCGTGTTAGGGGTTGTCAGCCCTACGCTCTATAGTCATATTAAACAGGAACCTACAGTTTAGAGGGATTCCGAACCCCTACGAACATCCATGGCACCTAGCGCCAAAGAGCTAGTCATTCTGCCATTAGCCCCCTTTCTTTCCCACTTAAGAAATATATAATACTATCAATTTTTGTTAAAATATTTCAGAAATTATCTGGAAAACAAATTTAAAATAATTTTTATTATGTTCTATATTTCGAGTAAATAAAATTAAATACTGAACATATAATACAAATATTTTAAACAATACACTTAAATGAACTATTAAAAATTGAGAGTTATTTTTTATATTTAGGCGGGATATCAATTATTATCTCGCATATAGCCTATTTTTAAGGGATTTATGTTTAATTAATTAAAAATTCAACTTTATTAAGGTGATAATAATGTTGTTTCAATTTTGCTGGTCATTTTTACAGGAATTCATTCAAAGTCAGAATGATAGAAATGTAGCAGTTTTCCAGCGTTTATCAGAATGCTGGGGTGGAGACTGCATTCTGCTAAACGTTGCATCTGCTCTGGCAATCACTATTACTACTAATATTACACAATACCACATCACATCACTGTGCGTAGAGTTGAGTTGTCCCTATACAGTTTGGGAATAATGTGAGTGAAAGAAGTGTGACTGGGCTCAGTGGACACTCTTACAGTCATATGGGACTGGGATCTATGGCTTAAAGTGGATTTCGAACAAACTACAAACATCCATAGCATTGCCGGGAGTTGAACCCGAAACCTGTGTCACCGAGCGACAGAGCGCTAAACACTCGGCCATTCAGGTCCACATATAGAAGACCAATTTATCTTCTTCTTCATCAAACTGAACAGAAGGGCCTTCCGACCAATATATATTTATCATGCTCATCCCTCCTCATAAGCCCTAAGGAAACCTAGTCTTTATTTCTCAGGTCTTAAACCCCACATTTTTAATTCAGAAACCCAAATGCACTAAACACCACGCACCACATATTAAACTATATGGAATATAATTGTATCCATCTATATAAACTGTATTAGTAAAATAATTGCAGTTTAGATTTATTCTGCACTCCACTGTCGATTTCTGGAAATCTTAAGTACATAAAAACTGTTAAGTTTCATCAAATGTTGCGCTTAAAATGCAAATTTTCCATTCTTAACTGACTTATAATTGAATCAACTCTTAATTAATTCAGTTTTCTTTTCGTCCTATCGAGCACATTATTTCTCTCGACAAGGTTTGCTCAATCAGTGCTATGAAATTTCTCATTATAAAAGTTTTAAGTAGGAGTTTGTCGCCATCCATTGCAACATGGTCCTTCTGAAATATAATTACTCTAACATATTGATTTTGTCATGGCTTGACTGAGTGAAGATTTAAATTATATTGAAAGTCACGCTATTTTAAGCAGGTAGTAATTAGCATTCATTATTTAATGCTCATTTTAATTTATTAATTTCTTCAACGCGATTGTCTCATTCATTTTATTATTTTTTTCCTTATTTTATTACTTTTTCATTCATTTTATTATTTTTCATTCCTTTTATTATTTTTATTCGTTTTATTATTTTTCCATTCATTTCATTATTTTTTTCCTTTATTTTATTACTTTTTTCATTCATTTTATTATTATTTTTTTCATTCATTTTATTATTTTTTGTTCATTCATTTTATTATTTTTTCATTCATATTATTATTTTCTATTGTTTTATTATTTTTTCATTCATTTCATTATTTTTTTTTATTTTATTACTTTTTTTCATTAATTTTATTATTTTTTTATTAATTTTATTATTTTCATCCGTTTTATTATTTTTTTCATTCATTTCATAATTTTTTTTTCCTTCATTTTATTATTTTTTTCATTCATTTTATTATTTTTTCATTCATTTTATTATTTTCATTCGTTTTATTATTTTTTCATTCATGTCATTATTTTTTTTCATTCATTTTATTATTTTATTAAAGAAATAATTTCGGTGATAAATAGCGTAAAAATTTTTTATATAATGTAACATTGTTAATGTAAATAATTTTTACATTAACAATGTTTTTTTATTATTTAAAAGTGTAATATTTCAACTAACTTAAAATAAATACTTGTACTGTAACATTTTTTTGCATAAAATATACATATCCTACAAAAAACAAATTAATAGGTGTCAAAAATATTATAGAATTGCTGTACAATGTACATTGTACGTTTAAGATATGTCCAACTCGTTGCTCAGTGGTAACGTGAGCAGCTAATGAGCATTAGAGCTGAGGTTCAATCAGCTGGCAGCCTTATTTAAAAAGCGAGGAGACTTGATGGAATTTGGAATGTTTAACATCTTGCCAGATTACAGGGCATGTAGGGATGTTCAGCATCTTGCTACTACATGTCAGATGGCATAGTGGAGTTTTCTGGGTCACAAATGCGTCGTAGTTTCCTATAAAAGACCTCACGGAAGGTATTGCTCTCCTTTTCAGCTATTCGGAGCCAAGAGGCAGGGTTCTCACCGTGCAGCACTATAGGTGCAGGCAGGGGCAGGTTCAGCACCTAAGGGTGCTACATCACAACAGGAACTACCCCCCTTTCCCTCCATCCATGATTAGACTACTGATGGATGTCCGTCCTCGCTTTACACTGAGGATTATTCACTACAACAACAACGCATTTAAATAATACATTAGTACATAAAGAGGCTGTACATTGCATTTAGGGATTGCAATACCGGTATACCGGGATACCGAATACCAGTATTTTGAGCTATTTGTGTAATTTTGTAATACCGGTATTCACAAGTTAAAAATACCGATTTTCGGTATTTATTAGAAATTTAGAATTCTTATCAGTGAAATTCTTATTCAAAATTCTAATCTGAAAACTAGAAATTCTTATCTGTGAAAACAAGGTTGTAGTTGTGAAGAAAGTGTGTAATACTTCGATATTTTTTTAAATTGGTGAGTTCCTTATTCACATTGTATTTGCATATCATGCTTTAGAGGTCAAAATATTTTTCAGATTTAATATATATATACTCATAAATAATACCCCATAATAATGAATAAGAATAACTTTAAAGTACTCAAAAATTCAGTTGATAATACTTCGGTTTGGTTTCATTATTTATATGATGAAAAGAATATGGTGACACAATGTTCAAGAGTGAATGGAGGAAATGCAAGCGGACTTAAAAACGAAACATGATACAAATTTGTTAAAGAAGAAAGAATCTAATTGCGACGAAGATACAAACTTAAACACAGTTTCTAAGCCCAATCTATCAGGGATTTTAGATTATTTAAAAAAAAAAAAAAGATAATTTGGATAAAATTATATGTAAAATGACAGCTTGAGATGGTTTGCCATTTCGAGTGTTTTGCAATTTCTTTCTTTTTCTAAAATTTCTACTGCCGGTATTAAAACCGGTATCCCGGTATTAAGATCTAAATAATACCGAATACCGGTATTGAACTTTGGTCCGATATTGCAATCCCTAATTGCATTATAGAAATTTTATACACATTTATCATAAAGATGCTACATTTTTAGTACAAAAAGCTCATTTTTTATAATAGAATAGCTTCCATAAAATCTCCTTTCATTGATGAAATAAGATGGCTTGTTATAAGCTTCAATGCTGTGAAAAAACCTACTTACTACTAAAGTAGTAACTTTCATTGCTAGTAGTAGCATTGAAGTATACAATTGCCTTCTTAGCATTTAATTGAACATAACAGTTCTCATAATTTCGAAAAAATAAAAATTATTTTTATAAAAAAAGTCGGAAGTAATATTTTTATACGAGTCCCGACTCCGACTCTCTCCAAACTAAGAAATTATGTCTTTAATACTTCATCAAATTGACAAACATTACTAATTACAAAGCTTAATGACAATTACTTAACAAGAAATAATTATCAACATGATTCATCAGGTAATAAATATTGATTTCGCTATATGCTAAATCAACCCCGTTCATTAAGTTTATTATGTAATGTATGACTTCATTTCTATTGTAGAGTGCGCAATTATGGCTACTGGTGGATTGGAATAGTCGGACCCCATGTGGGCTGCGTCATAGGGGCGTGGTTTTATTATCTGTCCATAGAGTTGCACTGGCCTGAAAAAAAAGACGAGCTGGAGGATGGAGATATTCCACTAAGCATTGAAGGTAAAGGTGAGCTTTACTCGTATATTAACACTTGTATTTGTGAGTTGTAATGTGTTTCAGTCAATATCCCATAAGCAAAGAATTTATGAAGATAATAATGTAATCAAACATTGAAAATAAGAATATTTTAATTTTTTTTTCGAAAATAATTATATAATTTATATATTTTATAGCAGCTGCCGTCCTTATATGATTTACTTCAATACATAGAGAAAACAATTTTATGTTTTAACAACGATTTATTGTAATGCCTAATTAAAAAATTTATCCTAATTTATAAAAATTATTTTTTAAATTATCCTAATTTTTAAAAAGCATGCGCATAAATATTATGTGTGTGCTTTTTCTTGATGACCTACCATATTTATTATCACGAATGTATATTGATATTATGAATGACATCTATATCGAATCTACATCGACATTGCGAAATGATATCTATTTCTAATCTATATAAATGTTATGAATGATATCTATTTTTAATCCATATCAATATTGTGAATGATATCTATTTTAAATCTACATTTACATTAAAAATCTATATTAAAAAAAAAATCTTTAAAACTTAGGAGATTTAAGAAATTCATTGCAATTTAAATCCCAGAAATATTCATTAATTAGTTAAATATTCTTCATCTAGAAATGTTTAAAGTTTAAAAATAAAAGGTTTTGAATTCTATATATTAAATATGTAGTAAATTCTATAGATTAAATTTTTATATATTAAATATGTCTATATATTAAATAATTCTATATATTAAATATGTCTATATATTAAATAATTCTATATTTAAATATGTAGAAATATTCATTATTTAGTTAAATATTCTTCATCTAGAAATGTTTAAAGTTTAAAAAATAAAGGTTTTGAATTCTATATATTAAATATGTAGTAAATTCTATAGATTAAATTTTATATATTAAATATGTCTATATATTAAATAATTCTATATATTAAATATGTCTATATATTAAATAATTCTATATATTAAATATGTAGAAATATTCATTATTTAGTTAAATATTCTTCATCTAGAAATGTTTAAAGTTTAAAAATAAAGGTTTTGAATTCTATATATTAAATATGTAGCCTGCACAAATAATAGGGAAACAAATAAAAGATGTTTTAAAAATTTATTCTTTATTTCTTTATCAGAATAGTTAATACTTAACTAAGTTTCAAATTTTTCTTTGATAAAATTATCCTAATTTAAAATTGATATATATAATATAATTATTTATTTTATATATATTTAACAATTTGACATTTATCATATCATATTGAAGAAATGTGTGTTTCATATTAATAAAAGTATGCTATAAATGTTATAATACGTAGTACGTTGATAATTTACTTAATTATGCTAACTGAAATTAAGTACTTGCTGATATCTCTCTCAAGAGTGATATAAATTATACAGCTAAAAGAAAAACTGCTCTAACATTAATACTTGCATTGTCTTTTTGCAATTAAATTGAAAATTGAATTTTTCGTTTGTTCCTGTAATTCAAAGTATTTGAAAAAACCAATATTTTTAAAAAAAAAACAATGTTTGTAAATAAATATGAAATATTGTTTGATCAGAATTAATAGCATATATAAGAAGTGAAATTTTTAATTTTTCAGTGAACTCGAGGCATATCACTTTATTTTATGCATACATTAATGTTTGGTTTTTGTATGTATCTCTCCAATATAGTTCACTGGTATTCTTGGATATAATGACAATTTCAGTTTTTAAGTTGATGTTAAGATAATGATGATGATAATATAGATAATATAATAATGTTAAGATATTGATGATGATAATATGTAGATGTATTAATTAACATGATTGATATTGATGTTAAAAATATTGATTGATAATATGATAATATAGAGATATTGATTGATAATATGATTGAAAGATATTGAGGATGATAATATGGATAATTGATATATGATATTAAGATATTGAGGATGATAATATGGATAATATATTGATAATATGATTGATATATGAGGATATTGATTATGGATAATTGATGTTAAGATAATATATAATGATAATATGATTGATGTTAAGATAATTATTATTTTGTAATAGCATAATCAAAAATTTAAAAAAATCTATAAAAACATTTATTTTTTTTTACATTTCAGATAGAAAGAAATAGAAAGCACTGCATAAATTGAAAATGCTGATATAGTCTGCTTCAGCTAAATCATCAAAGGAAGCATACATCATTTTTTTACCGTCCGATGCAGAACTTGAAAACTATTTCGACTGTTACTGATAGTATCGCATGAATATATTAAGCGTCAAACTGCTAATTCATATGCATTGAATATCAATAAAAGAATTCATTTTACTTTTACTGCTGTCATGACTCGCCTTCTCGAATTTCGAGACATCTTTATCTTCACTTATCAATATTCAAGAGTTATTTTGAATTATTAATTTAAGATTTTTCTGACTCCATGCCAAAAAACACATTCAAATACGATACGTGAATTTAAAATATGAAGCAGTTATTCCTGTCACAGGTGACTCTAAGTAAAATATATTTTGAAAAGTATTCCTAAATTAATTCAGTGTAACTGTTTTTCTTTTCTTAATAATTTTGATAAGGAATTAATATCTTTAGATTTAAAATAATTCAATCCCAGCTATATTTTTGTTAATAATTTAAGTATTTTAGAAAGTGTTGCATCATCTGTGTTGCATTTTGATAATTCGAACATAAACAAAGATATGTATAGACTGAATACAAATATACAAATTCGTAAATTAAAAAAATGTGTTTGATTATCTGTAAAAATCGATTCTTGATTTAATAATATTCAAAACTTACACTTATTAATATTCAAGTTTTGTTTTGAATTATTAATTTAAAGATTTTTCTGACTCCATGCAAAAGTTTATTCAAATTCTATACTGGGATTTAAAATATGAAGCAGTTATCCTATCATTGGCGACTCTAAGTAAAGTATATTTTGAAAACTATTTTTAAATAAATTCAGTGTCCTTTTCTTAATAATTCTTTATAAAAGAATTCATATCTTAAGACTTAAAGTAATTCAATCCCAGCTATACTTCAGTTAATAATTTAAGTCCTTTTAGGATATGTTGTATTTAAACAAGTTTTCATAGTTCGAAAGTAAACAAAAATCTGAATATACTGAATAAAAATGTACAAATTCGTAAATTAAGAAAAGTGTTTGATTATCTATGGAAAAATCGATTATTGATTTAATAATATCAAAACTTACACTTATCATTATTCAAGAGTTATTTTGAATTATTAATTTAAAATTTTTCTGACTCTTTGCAAAAAATTTGTCCAAATACTATACGTGAATTTAAAATATGAAGTAGTTATCTTGTCAATGGCAACTCTAAATAAAGTATATTTTGAAAAGTATTTTTAAATTAATGAAGTGTAACTGTTTTCTATTCTTAATAATTCTTTATAAAAATTCATATCTTAAGAACTAAAAGTAATCCAATCCAAACTATATTTTCATTAATAATTTAAATCATTTTAGAATATGTTGCATTCAGATAAGCTTTGTTGATTCAAATGCAAAACAAAGATATGTATATACTGAATACAAATATACAAATTCATAAATTAAAAAAAGTGTTTGATTCTCTTTATAAAAATTGATTATCAATTTAATGATATCAATACTTAATATGAACATCTTAAGAATGAATGAAATAAATAAGTGATATAGCTTTCAGGATATTTTTATTTTCACTTGCAATATTCAATTTTTTTTTTTTAATTATTAATTTAAAACTTTTTTTTATTCTTTTTTCCAAAAAATTTTCTCACGTAGACTTAAATTATAAGGCAGTGAAAAAACTTTCATTCGTTTGATATTCCAATATCAATTTTTTCATAAACGAACGAAAGAAATCTGTTTAAATGCTTGTCTTATAAAAAATTATAAATTTTTTCCAATTTACAGTTTAAAAAACTTTTAGTAATTAAAATATTTCCTTTTATTAATCACGAAACTAGAAAAAGCAACATTTTATAAATACAAATTTCAAATGTCACAAATATAATAAAAATATTCATCTATTTTAGAAAATTTTTTAACGAATGAATAGTTTAATGTTCTTTTATGTGACGCTTTTATAACTTAAGTTTGAAAATTAAAATATGTGTTGCATTTTATCCATTAGATTATATTATTTCTATCATGGAAGTATTTATATTTTTTTCTATGACGGAAATAATATAATAATTTTTACTAAAACATATAGTTAAAAATTATTACAGTTTTAAGTTATTACTACTGTTTTGTTTAAAAAGCTAAAATTCCTATTCGAAATATTCCCTTTGATTTTGGAAGATATTAAGTAGTTTTTATGAAAAAGGTATTTACAAAAAAGATATAAGGGGGATAATGTAGTTTAGATAATGTACAAGCTCAAAGCAGATAGTGCTTCAGTTTTTCTGTAAGATCTCTTTTTTTTTTCATGAAAGCTTGCCATTGTTCTTTATTTCTAAAATAATAGAATGGGTTTTGAATTACATTACGGAAATTGATAAACAGTTGTAGTTTTGTAGTTTTAATAGAACAAAATAAATTGATTAAGCATTATCATAATTCGTTGCAACACTTTCTAAAATGCTATCTTTTGAATTTTACTTTAAATAAAATTATTAATTTAGCAAATCTGATGCTACCGAATGCATCAATTGCATTTTGTTTTATTTACTTCTGCTGTTTTTATGCTATTTTAAATCTGCTGATAAACTTCAAGTTAGATTAATCGAGCTGTTAAACGTTTTTATAGAGAAGGCATTCTAATTCAGGGTGAGCAGCAAATTTTAACGACGAAGAAATTTAAATAGTATTATCCATGTTTAAAAAATGGAAGGGCTTACTGAAACAGAATTTAAGGATTGGGTGCGACATGATTGACTCCATAATGAACTACAAGGAAACTGTGCAGATGTGATCTGAGAAATAAAAATACAGAAAAGAACCGAATCCTTGCAAGACGAGCAATCAGCAGAACCAACAATGACAGTGCAAAAGGGACACCAAAAACGAACCAATGAAAGGCTTCTAAAGTAGTTCTGCTAATCAGAAACATTTGAAGAGAATAAAAAATCAGAAGGAGAAAATGGTGATAGAAATTAGCGAAAATGAACATTCATGAAAATTAAGTTATTTTATTTATAACAAAAACTACACTTTGCTTTTTGCTTAAATCTTGGATGGATTTTGTTTAAAAAAAGTGCAAGCAACTTTTTATCTTACAGACACAAGATTTTAATAAAAGTCATGCAAAGTCTGCTAATCAGCAATAGTGAAGAGAATAAAACTCAAACTAGACAATGATAGAATTTAGCGAAAAAGAACATTCATTAAAATTCATTTTATAACTATATTTTAAAGTTATTAAGATTAGTGTGTTTACAAATCTTGGGGGAATATTACTCCACTAATATAAAGTATACTACTCACCTTGGAGTTTTGACAAAAAATTTCATTGGCAATGCTAATACAGAATCGTATATTCTTTGCCTTTTAATGAATTTCATATCGTTTTTAGTGTACCACCACATATTGACTCCATATTGAACTATATGAAATTTGATCTAAGAAATCAAATACAGAAAAGGATAATTTTTTCAAGAGAATCAAAAACAATCAACAGGACATCAAAAAAAAAGACAATGATTTGCAATATCTGTTAATCAGCAATATTTGAAAAAGAAAAAAAAATCAGAAGACTATATAAATGAAAAAAAGAACTATTAATTTAATTAAAAATAAGTTAATATTTTATTTAATAACTTTATAATATTATTTTTCGTCCTTTAATCATGGAAATACTAGTAGCCTAGCCTTGGATTTGGATAAAAAATGCATCGGCAACCCTATATAGGATCATATAAGCGTTCAATTTTCTTTTAACGAATTTTTGATATCGTTTTTAGTGTACCATGATAAATGATGTTTCATTAATATACATATATATATATATATATATATATATATATATATATAAAAATATAAAATGTAAATTATCATATAGCCCAGTACAGGATATAGATCTTCTATTTTCTTTTAATGAAATTCATATAGATCTTAGTATAAATATCTCCCGTATAAATTACCATCTCATAAACGTTAGGATGGAGATGGTTTAGAAAAACTAGTTTTTATTTTCGTGCATAACTTTTTATATTATACGAAAAAAAATCTGTATTAAAAAAGCTGTATGGTAATAAAATGTAAAAATATACATTCCAAAATGTGACTTTTAATTTCTGCTATTTAATCTTTTTAACTAAATTTTTACAAATTAAAAGAAAATGTGTTATTTTTTTTTTTTTTGGCATCAAGTTATCAAGCATTTTTAATAATTTAAGTACTGAGCCATTAGAATCCTTCTCATTTTTTTTTTCCTGTGTTTAAATATTTTTTTCAATGTATTTCTATTTTTCAAATAATAATTTTAGAAAAATTATTAACTTTTTGAAATTTAAATTTTATAAAATTGAACGCCATATCAATACATAAAATCTATAAAATTTATTTGGAAAAATTAATGAACCTTCACAAATTTATAAAAGTATAAAATATATAAAGTATAATAGATAAACATTAATTAATTATTAATGAATTATATAAAATATAAAATTTTTTTAACCACTTTGTAAGTTTTAAAGACGCACATATTATGGGGATTGAAAGATTTGTTTTATTTTCAAATTTCGAGTAACTCATAATCAACTCTGTAAATAATGAAACAAATTACTTAGACAATATTGAATCAACAATTAAAAAATTAATGTCATCAAATAAACGCATTTTAATGGGTTTTAGTTTCTTTCTACATAGCCTTGGGTATAGGGCTGAGATGTGGAGTAAAGTAAAGTTTCCACTTGAAAACGTCTTCTTTTAATTCAATGAATGAACTCATTTTAATTATTCAGCCATATATCAATAGCTTACGTTCACTATCTTCTTTATTAAGAGCATATTTAATCGTGTATTTGTATGTTTTGTTGATCTGGGAATATCTTCTTGATTGCGAGTAAATACTCTCCTTCAGTGTTTAGCCAGAAGGAACGTTGATACTTATGCCAGAATGAATATTTACACTTTTAGTTTCCGCGTATTGTACTCCATTACAAAACTAATTAAATAATTATATTTTTATAATTAATACAATCAATTGAAATACACAAGTGCTTAGGAAATCAAAAACGCATTAACTTTTGAAAAAAAAATTTTGAGTATCTCTTAAGATCGTTAGTATGGCTATTAATTAGTTAAGATTTTTTATAAAATTTACTTGCTTTCAATAATAACAAATTGCCTAAACTATTTCAGTTCAAACAACTCTATTTAGAACTTTTTACATTTAAGAAATGTTTTATTATTTATGTGCTTTATTTAAATATATTTCTTTTTTTTTTTTTTTTTTCATCTAAGAAAATTATTATATGTGTCTTAAAATATATATAAAGAACCAGAGAGAGATACCTAAGAGCCTGGCACCTAATACGTCAGAATTCCTCACTATACATAGTCTAGTTATTAATTAGTTAATAGTTCTTACCAAATTTACTTTACTTGCAATAACAACAAATTGTCTAAATTATTTCAGTTCAAAAATTTAATTTGAGCACATATATGCATAAGGAATACTTTATAATGCATGCTTTATTTAATTTTTTTCATTTTTCAGCTAGAAAGTTATTATATGTGTCTTAATATATACAAAGAGTCAGGCACCTAATGCGTCAGAATTCCTCACTATACATAGTCTACTCATCTCTCTACTCACTATACTTAGTCTACTCACTATCTCTCTACTCACTGCACTTAGTCTACTCCCTATCTCTGTACTCACTGTACTTAGTCTACTCACTATCTCTCTATTCACTATACTTTAGTCTACTCACTATCTCTCTACTCACTATAATTAGTCTATTCACTATACGTAGTCTAGTTATTAGTTAGTTAAGACTTCTTATCAGGTTTACTTTACTTCCAATAACAAACAAATTGTCAAAATTATTTTAGTTCAAACAATTCTAATTAGAACATATTTATGTTTAAGAAATGTTTTATTATTTATGTGCTTTATTTAAATATTTTTTTCATCTAAAAAAATTATTATATGGTCTTAAAATATATAAAGAGCCTGGCACTTAATGCATCAGAATTCATCACTATACATAGTCTAGTTATTAATTAGTTAAGACTTTTTATCAAATTTACTTTGCTTCAAATAATAACAAATTATCTAAATTATTTTAGTTCAAACAATTCTAATTAGAGCATATATATGCATAAGAAATGCTTTATAATTCATGTGCTTTATTTAATTTTTTTCATTTTTTTTTCATCTAAGAAAGTTATTATATGTGTCTTAATATATGAAAAAGGTCAGGCACTGTGCGTCAGTATTCCTCTGCATGCATAGTATACTCACTATACATAGTCTGCTTTACTATTTATCTGCTCACTATACAAAATCTACTTTCTGTCTATCTGTAACACTATACATAGTCTGGCTGTTAATTAGTTAGAAACTTCTTATCAAATTTAATTTTACTTGCAGTAACAACAAATCGTCTAAATTATTTCAGTTAAAACAATTCTAATTAAACATATGTTTAAGAAATGTTTATTGATGTGCTTTATTTAATTTTTTTCTTTTCATCTAAGAAGAGGATTATATGTATCTTAAAATATATATAAAGAATCAGAGGCACCTAATGCTTCAGATTTCTCGCTATATATACATTCTAAAATCCGATAGTAAACCAGAACTAAATGTTATCCATTTACGCTGGGAAGCAGTACAATAAATCTGCTATGCTGAAGATCCTAATTAGTGTTCGATGAGCAGGGGTATTCATGGCGTAGTTCCTCCCATGGCTGTTTGTTTCAAGTTCCGTCAACGTCAGTGAACGTACTGCTATGTGTAATGTGTCTTATTAACTGCAAATTATCTGAATTCAAATATAACAGATGTTTCCTTGTGGAGCTGTTGGTTTGAAATTTCGACGACTGAACCAAAGTGGATGTAAATTAAATGATTTGGCTTATTACTGATTAATTATCTTTATTTTATTTCATTCATAGTATTTTTCTCAGGGGGAAGAATTTCCTTTCACAGGAGGATTGTATATTCTCTGACAAATACATAACAATCCATCCATCTCTCAAATTTTACAGCAGACTAGCAGTGTTTGTGTATGGTTTAAACTACAATACCAATTAGTGTTTTGCGCTAATGAGAACCTGTCATTCAAATCTGATGGCAGATATCAGTGTTATGGACAATGAGACCATATGGAATTATCGATTAGCATTTTTCCCAAGCGAAGAGATATAGAATTTCTATTCTCAGGCGAAATGAATGTAAATTCTTTAGCAAATTCATACTAACGACCCATCAATCAAATTTGAAACCAAATAAGCAGTGTTATGGATATTTATATTACATACAATTGGTGCTTTGTTCTAACGAGAACAACCTGGCACTAAACTCTTGTAGATATTCAGTGTCATGTATAAAAGACTCATGAAATTTTCGATTGTATGTGCGACTTACACAGGTCAAAATAGCTACAGATGGAATATGGATTACACCATGAGTTCTTTCATCGTTATTGGTGATAGACCATGATCGAAAATGTCACGCCAATAAGAAGTGAAGTGGAAGGCTCCCCTTGACAAATTGCTTATCTTAAAGAGGTTTTTTTGGAGAAAAAGGGGACAATTCTGTGACGAATCGACCAGAAGTGTTGTTTCTCTTTTTTCTCTCTGTTTTTCCATTTTTTCTCGTCCAGAGCTCTAGTCTGCTGGAACTTCAAGCCTCATTTAATAGACAGTTATTTTTAGTAATTTTTGAGGAAATAAAAACGATATAAATGACAAATTATGTCACCACATATAACGTTTGCTTAAGCAAAGTTTTCTGATTAACTATTGTCAAAATAGTCTGCGTGTGCATTCATCCAAAGTAATTTAATGGAGTCATTGTTTAAAAGTTTTGCTGAATAGTTTTTTGCGTTATATGAGTTGTTTTAGGATTAAGGTTGATTGATAGACTAGATTGGCGGTCCATCAAAAGTGATACTGGATCATTTAGAGTTTCTGAAAACTCTTAGACTTTTGATACCAAGAGTTCAACGGAAAAACAGAGTTGTTTTTGGAAAGTTTTTCTCTTTCCTTCGTGAATTAATTTGTCATATTTGAAACAATAAAATGCTCATCCTATTCCAACTTCAGATATAAAACAATTTGGGAAAATATTAGCTGAGGAATTAGTTCTAATGGTTTTATGAATAAGAATTTTTGTCATTATGGCGGAAATTTGCTGGATATATCTTGAAATCTTTTTTGTAATGAAATTAGTGTCATTAGTGTCGTACTTCAACGTTAATAACTAGGCTTATTAAAAACAAAAAGCAAAAGAACGGTTGCAACATTTAAATTTACAGATATCAAAACCCGTCTGCTTTTAGCAAAAGGAATTCCTTCTCTTTTACCAACCGTCCTCATTCATCTTTCTCTTCACTCAACAGTTTTTTTTTCATTCTTCTCACACTGGAAAACCGTTGCATTGTCAGATGTCACACCTTATTTTGATTATTTTAAAAATCTCATACTCTGTCATCAAGACAGCACAAAGATCCCTTTTCATAGAGGTAATCCTCTAAATAATACAAAAAAAAGAAAAAAAAAAAATCACTGTCACCAAAATTGTCCTTCAACTCAGGAATCTGTCGTATACAGATTTTTGCACGTTTAAAAAATTCCAGGTTAGTCTAGTCAAGTAATTGTGATTCTCTGGGATAAAACAAAATAATAAAATTTATAACATCTAATAATCCAAAGTCTAGATAAAAAAATATCTGTTCTTTACGAAGTCTTTTGTCACTAATTGATTGACCATTTTTTATGTAGTCTGATGTTGCTGTTGTCAAGTTTGATTCTTCATAATGACTAATCTTAACATCTAAACGGTCTTTCGACGTCTACACTGCAATCATTTCATAAGCGTCAAAATTTAGGTCTAAATTTAAATTCTATTCCAAATTAGGCACCATGGTTGAAAGTTTGTTTCCACTGAGTAAATTTGAGGCGTCTATCATTGTATTGTTTATTGTATAGTTTCATATTGGCACGTAATAGCTTTAAAATGTTCTCTTTGGTTTCATTACGTTGTGATGTTGATTGTAAATGTTAATAATCTTTTTCACGTCTTTACTGTTGAGTTTGTTTACATATTCTCCCTAAATGCCAGCGAAGTTGTTGTTTTTTTCTTTAGTTGGTCTTTGGTTGGAATACGTTATTTCTTTGCAACTATTCTTATTTTGAGAGTTGTTATTGTTTGCCTGTTATATTCCTTTTGTTTTTCTTATTCATTACTACTTGATGTACGGGAGTCGGAAAGCCACATGCGGCTCTTTGGATGTGAAGCTGCGGCTCTTTAGTTCATACGCAAATATTATTTATTTTATCAAAAAAAACCATTTAAAAATCGTTTAAACATGCATGTACGTAACCAACAAAAATGAACAGCTTTAAAAAGAAGTGCCGCGAAAGTTGAGGCACTTATATTCGACGCATGGAATAGTCTTCCAGATTGCTGCAGTGAGGTGAAGAAATTGGCATTTGATGTGCTATCTTCGGATCGACATATTCGTGCGAGCAAGCGTTCTCTTGCATGAATATAATTAAAAAGTAAAGTAAGCCAACTAACAAATGAAAATTTGTAGTGTCATGTTTGAAACTTGAAACAACAAGTTATGAGTCAAATTTATCAAACTTTCTAAAAAACCATATCAAAGCCATCGCTCCCATTAATTTGTTTGCTCAATTGTTTGTTATTGAGTACAAGTTAGTGTTGTAAGTAAATGTTTAATTTTTTTACTTAAATAATAAGTAATTATCTAATAATACCATATATATATATATATATATATTATCTAATTTGTTGTGAAAAACACTACTAATATATGAATAAATAGATATTTTTCTTATGAATAAATAGATTAAGGTTTTTTATAAAAAACTTTATTTTGCAGTACTATTTATTGTTGTCAAAAGAAAAATTTTGTGGCTCTTTAAAAACTTTGAAATTTTGTAAATTGTAATTTTTTGAACTCTTCCGACTCAAAAGAATTTGCCGACCCCTGCTTGATGTAGAATTTACTTTGCTATTAGATTTTACGTTACAATTCTTTGTGGCTGAAACTTCATTAGCATCTTCAGTAAGCAAGAAACCTGATTCAAACTGCAGTTGAATATTTGAATGTTCAGATAAGCCATTTTTGAAGAGTCTATATATTTTAAATAATCAAATTTTTTATGCTCGAACTTCCCAAGTAAAACATTTTGAACGCTATTCTTATAGCACAGCTTCCAGAACTGGCAATTTATTTTGTTAATGGTCTGGTTGTTCAAATTCTCAAATTGTATTCTCAGGTATACAAGTTTAGGGATTGTATGTTATTTTCTGTAATAATGTGCATTAAAATGCTTCAATTATGGCATGCTTTGTGTTTTTTTGTTTTTTTATTGTTTAAATTTACTCATATTGCTACATCCATAGAGAACACCTTAATACGATTATCTGGTATACAGTGGTGATATATTCTATCACGGAAAGATCATGTATTTTGCTACTATTATCCAATTCAAACAACTTTACTAACATATTCGAATAGAGATTCATTCTTTAAACTTACAGTATAACAAATTATGAATGTTTCAATTTGCTAAAAATTTAAAAAAAAAAGAATACTACCTTGTTATGCACGACAAAGTATAAATCTATCAGAATTCAATTTTTCCAAAAATGTATTCTCTGTAAATTCAAACAGTTCGTCTTTTCTTCTTTACAACAGTTCACTATTAAAAAGGGGTATTCGCCAGACATCATGTGTTCTTCACTGATATAGCGGTTAAGCAATAAAACTTTTGATGACAGTCAACACAAAGGATGGTCAGTCGAAAAGCAAATAATGGCTTCCGTGTTGGTTCTTCGGAAACAAAGTCTTTATTTAGAAGTCGCTGTCCGTTCTTGAGATTTAGTCAAATATCGTTTTATTAGTGGCAGTAGATAGTTAAGAACACAATTTTCAGTTTCTGAAGAGGGATTTAAATTTTATCTTTTAAGAGAAGTAAAAATGAAGAGTATGTAAATGCAAAGTCGATAGGGTATTGCAAATTATACTCGAGCTCCCAATAAATTATTTGAAGTCAAATAATACACATGCCATAGGACTGTACAAATTTTGGCAGTATGAAAGTGGAAGTAGTGTTACATAGTCTACCTTATTAACGATTATTATCTGAAATCAAATAGTACACATGCTTCCTTGAGACTGTACAAATTTCTGGTAGTACAAAAGTGGAAGTAGTGCAACATAATCTGCCTTATTCACGATTAATTTTCTGATTTTATTAATTATTTTATGTAGATTATTCGGACATCTAGATATAAACTTAAGCAGTGTTTCGAAAATAATAGTCATAATAATCTTACATAAAAGTTCTTTGTTAATTTTCTTGAATTCATTCAATGTTTAAATTCTCTCGTAGGTTTTCTCTATGTGTTTCAAATTCTTTCGTAACATTTTATTGCTTTTAGATAAATAATAGTAAGTAGGTAAAATTTAATCCCGCCATTTACCGTTTGCAGTGGTTCTGAATCTGCTTAAACTGTAGGTCCCAGTCTAATATGACTGTAATATGAGTTGAACTATTGTGGAGTATTGGACTAACAACCCTACCCACAAAAAAGAAAACATCTTTGTCTCGAAATCTTTCCCACACTAGGGAGATGGTCTTGACCTACCATGGGGTTGTTGCGCCACTACGAAGAATAAAATGCAAAATATGCTTTCAGCCGAATACATAAAATGATAATATGAATATGATAATAACATAAAATGATAATATGAATATGATAATAACATAAAATGCTCATATGAATATGATAATAACATAAAAAATGCTCATATGAATATGATAATAACATAAAATTCTAATATGAATATTATAATAACATAAAATTCGACTATGAATATGATAATAACATAAAGTACTAATATGAATATGACAATAACATAAAATACTAATAGTAATAGTCCAATAATAATATTATTAATGATTTTTTTAATCCTTTTGAAATGAGCATGGAATATTTAACTCTACAAAAAATTGATTTTTAATAAAAACAAAGAAATAATTCAGGCTGAAAAAAAATGTAATCTAATATCCTTTTAAATAATTTTTTAAGAAAGATAAATCTAATAAAAAAAAAAGTCTGAATTAATAACTGATTAATTTTTAAATGTACAGAATTTTTAACAATGACAAAAATTATGTTCAAAGATTAATGGATCGTGTCATTTAAAAGCTTTTTATCCATTATTAGAATATCAAACTTGAATACCTGTGGAAACAGAAGAAAGTCTTTTAATTGCTTGAAATGGTTTAATAATTCATTTTAGAAAAAAAAATATTCTGAAACCTTTACATATGAGTTATCTCCAATTATTGAAGTAGAAACAAATTTTTTCTACGACTATTTTTTATTTTGTTCCTTTTTATTTGATAGAATATTTTAGTTTTTCTAACAATAATAAAATTGACAAAAATTTATTAATTAATTTTTTTTTCTAAATTATTGAAAATACAATGAGTATTTATAAATAAATAAAAAAATACGAGACACGAGTATTTATAAAATTAAAAATTCTACATTATTGTAGTGGAAGCGCATAAAAAAAAAATTATAAAAATAAATATTTTTTTGTTTAATGTGTACTAATGGAAACATCCTCTGTTTAAAAAAAAATTACATAGAGAAGTTAGATTCAGTGTTTAATGAAATATCTCTTCTTCAGTAATTAATCAAGCATGAATTATTTTATAAATTTTCTAAAAGACATGATATTTAAAATATGTATTAATACTCTCTGGTTATGTATGTATTCGTGCATTAATATATAGGATGTTGGCTTTTAAATTTAAAACTTGTTTTTAAATACTTATTAAATTAATTAAACTGGCAGAAAAATAGAAAATACATTTAATACAAATAAACCATCAAATACAAAATATCAAAATAGCGCCATAGCGTCTTTTTCCATTCGTAATTATTTTTAAAAATTTTTACTGGTGTAATCTGATGGAAATAAAAAAATAAAAGTTTTTATTTAATTAAAAAATAACTAATAAAAAATTTTTCGTAATTTTGACTAATAGAAATTTTTTTTTTTCGTTGAATTCAAATTTTATAGTTTTTAAATTTTTGGAAATACGAATAGACACACAAATTTCTGACGAAGATATCTCTAGAAACAAAAAATATAGTAGCAAGTATTTTTGCGTTTTAAATTGTATTGATATGTTATGCATATACATTTTAAAAATAGTCTTTATTGTACCTAAAATAAGCATATAGTATAAAAATCTGGCTGAAAAGACCATAAATTCAACCACAGAAACAAAGAATAAATTAATTTTTTTTTTGTTATAATTATAAATACAAGCTGGCACTATCTTAGTTGTTTAACTTATATGTTTATTTATGATGATTTGAGGAAATAAAAATCTTAATCACAATTTCAAACTAAAATTGATTTAAAAAATTAAAAAGTACTCAGTTTTTATACTTTTTATATTTCTTTCATATTTCTTTAAGTATTATTTCATCGTATTCGTAAACTAAGTATTTATAAGTAAGTTCATTAATTTAAGATCTAACTTCGATTTTCTATTTCATTTTTAAGTAATTAATTGAATTCTGTGTTGTAATTTATTTTTATAATAAATTTAATTCAGATCATTTGTATGTAAGAACAATATATACCATAAAAGTTACATTGATTTTTTATCAAGTATTAAAGCCCTGAATTATAAAACACCGCTCAACTACAAAATAGTAGAACTTGTTTAAAAAGAAAATTGCTACAAATTATTGATGTTTCAATTTATTTTTAATGCTTTATAACAATGCAAGCCTTGCTACAACTATGTAATGAGCAGTTATAATAATACATTTTTTAAAAATGCCTTTTTATTTTGACAAAAAAACTAATAGGATAATTTGTAATCATTTAACTATGCACCAGATAAAAAATTTAAATTCAATCAAATAAATAGTAATTAGAAAGGTACTAAGCTAATGTGGTAATTACTTCATTTACTAAATAGTAATCACTTTTTTAAATAAAAAGTTTAACATCTTAGAGCTACAATTTTTAAGTTTTACTAGAAAGAATCCATAACTTACAATTAATAGCATCAGTAATTTACAAAAAGCAAAGTTTCAGATTACATATGATAAATTCCACCAGTTTTTAAAGTATACATGCAATTATTAACTTTTTAACAACATTATTGCAACAATTTTAAGAGATTTATTATTGCCTTGACTTAGTTAAAAAATAGTTTTTAATTATTAACTGTAGACAAATTTTTAAAAATTGATTTTCTTAAAATACCTTTCTGCCTAATATACAGAAAACTCTTAACATGTTTATTGTTTCTGTAACATACACTATTTTAATATGATTGTGTAATATGATGTTTTTATGATAAATGAAATTTACACAACAACTGAAATTAATTACTAGTTAGTTTATTATTTAGTTAAAAATAAATTCTGGCAGAAAATTAATTGAACAGACTCTTGACATGTTTATTGTTTATGTAACATACACTATTTTTAATATGATTCTGTAATATGATGTTTTTATGGTAAATGAAATTTACACAACAACAACAGGAATTAATTTCTAGTTGGTATATTACTTAGTTAAAAAATAAATCTTTATTTATTCAGAAAAAATATTATAGAAAAGCAATTGAACAACCTCTTGACATGTTTATTGTTCCTGTGATTTGCACTATTTTAAGACGATTTTGTAATATTATAATGAAATTTACACTACAACAATTGAAATTAATTACTAGTTAGTTTATTGCTTAGTTAAAAATAAATTTTAATTTATTCAGAAAAATCTTGTAGAAAAGCAATTGGACAAACTCTTCATACGTTTATAGATTCTGTGACCTTATTTTAATATGACTGTGTAATATGATGTTTTTACGATAAAGGAAATTTACACACTGACAAATAAAATTAATTGATAGTTAGTTTATTGCAGAGTTAAAAATAAATCTTTATTTATTCAAAAAACACTTGTAAGAAGCAATTGGACAAACTTTTTGACGTTTATTGTTTCTGTGTCATACACCATTTATTATTGCGTAATATGATTTTTTATGGTAAAGGAAATTTACACAGCAACAATTGAAAATAATTACTATTTAGTTTATTGCGTAGTTAAAAATAAATCTTTTATTTAAACAGAAAAAAAAAAACTCAGCAATGGATAAGCAATTGGGTTGTTTTTCTACAACAAAAAATAATTAAATTCAACAAAGATTATTGACAATGATTATTAACAAGAATTTTTGACACCTGCAACGTATAGTGAATTTCAATTAATCTAATATAATGTTTAACAATTCAAAATGCTGGAATTAATTTTATTAATTATGTCTAATTAAATTATAATTAAATATTATTAATTATTTTAATAATTTTTAACAATTCAAAATGGAGGAATTAATTTCAAATAATAATAATATTTAATTAAACTATAATTAAATATTATTAATAATATTTATTGATGTTTGACAATTAAAACTGGAGAAGTTAATTAGAAAAATATTTTTAGTAATTTGTAAGTTTAAGGCAAGAACAACAACACTGCTCACTTGCTTCTTCTATTAAATAAAAAGAAAATTTAATCAATTAAAATATTTTTATTCGTATTAATTTCCTTTTATTAGTATCATTACAATGTTCTTTTCCTCGTGTTTTCTTATTAAAGAAACATAAAAAAATAGCATAGGGCAAAAAGTAGAAATAATTAATATTTATAAAAAATTGAAAGAATCCTTGAATAAAAATTATTATTGTGTTTTTCATTATTATGTTTTACTTCATATCTCTATTTATTGAGACATGAACATTAAAATACTGTGACTTATTAAATAATTAAATTTGAATAAATAAAAATAATTGTTTGTGTGACTTTATATATTAAGGTCACTATAATTAAAATAATTCGTATTATTTATTAATTTTTAATAATATTTTTCTGATGAGAAATTCCTGTAAACGATAATATGATGGGTTTTTATACTGGAATACATTTCATTATATTTGAGTACTGTTCATTATTAAATTAATTGCTCTCTAATGTTATTTTATTTTTTATTGAATTTATTTATAGAAATATATTGAAAGTTTAATTGAATTTTGTCGTTACCTGGTATACTACTGTGACCAAAAAGTAAGACCAATTTTCAATTTAAAATTCTTGCTTATGGAGTTTCAATTTTTTTTTTTTTAGGTTACTGGCACTGCCCTTTGACACCTGTGTGAAATTTGTATATTAAATTTCATGTTAATATATCTTTACAAAAATTCATATTCAATCACAAATATAATATAAAAGCTCTTATTAAAGAACTTTATATTATGTTTCAAAACTCTGAAATGTTTTGATTATTATGTATTTGATTTTTAGTATTATTAAAAACAAGCAGAAAAATAGGAAAATACTGATTAAAAAATTCTCGAAATATTCACGCTTCCTATTAAGCACGGCAAAGTTAGTGCAGTGACGAACATTATGAGACACTCTTATTTTCATTCAACTATTGCCAGCAAATTCGTTGCAGCGAAAATAATTTTCAAAGAATTTGGGGCTTCTTCTATGAAGGGAATTGATTTCTTGTGAAGAATCTCTTACTTTATAAAAATACTTCATAAATAAATTTTATTTGATTCTTAAAGATTTGATAAATTTTCTGTTGAAAGAAACATTTTTTTCAGACAAACGTGTTTCCAGTTGATTTACTGCATCTAAAGGATCTGTTCTTTTAGATTTAATTTTGAAAATTAATAAAAAGTCCTTTTTGATTTAATGCAGTTGAGAAAATCTCTGGATAAATAAATTTCTATATATCAATATGACAATACGTCTTTTTATGTTTCACTGCTTTTGAAAGAGATTAATATTTGTAAGAAGCATGTTTAAAGATTTTTTAATTATCATAGCAACTTGATGTATGACGATTTAATAAAATATTTCATAAAATAATTACTAATGATTAATAAAGATCTTATAAAATAATAATTAATGATTATTAAAAACCATATAAAATAATTATAAATGAATATTAAATATCTCATAAAATAATAATTAATGATTATTAAAGATCTTATAAAATAATACTTATAATTAATAAAGATTTTTTAAAATAATAATTAATGATTATTAAAAATCTTATAAAATAATATTTAAGATTATTAAAGACCTTATAAAATAATAATAAATGAATATTAAAGATCTCATAAAAATATTAATTCATGATTATTAAAGATCTTATAAAATAATAAATAATGATTATTAAATATCTGACAAAATAATAATTAATGATTAATAAAGATTTTATAAAATAATAATAATGATTATTAAGATCTTATAACATAATACTTAAAAGATTATTAAAGAGACCTTATAAAATAATAATTAATGATTATTAAAGATCTTATAATATATTAATTAATGATTATTAAAAAATAATGATTAATGATTATTAAAGATCTTATAAAATAATAATTAATGATTAATAAAGATCTTATAAAAGTAAATTATTAATAAAGAACAAATTAAATAAAGGGTTAATAAGATAATGGTTTGAAATTACAAAAAAAAAAATAAATAAAAATTCTTGCTCCTTAAATTTAATTAAAAATATTTTCTGATTTTGGTATAAACATAGTAATAAAGAAATGTTTTTAAAATTTTATATCCAGTTATTAATCATTGTAGATGAGTTAAGAATAATTTTTTTTAATAAATTGTAGTGATTTAGAAAAATTATTTAAATTTTGATATCAAGATAACAAAGAATACTTAGATTTTGAAGAAAATTATGGAGCTTTTTGAAGCCATTGCTTATTTTTTCTAATTGAAACTAATTTTTGAAATCACAAAGAAATGAAAATATACAAAACATATTAATATATTATAAATAATATTAAAAAAATATAAATGTATTAGCATAAGTTTCTGCGGTTTTCATGTTTAATATTTCCAAAATTCTTTGGATCCCTTATTGATTTGACTGATTTTAAAAATCCTCAGTTGCATTTTTAGAATCATTTGTTACTATCTTACTATCTAGTTTTTAGCTCAATAATAAATAAAACAAATTTTCAAAGTATTGACAGAATTAAAATTACCATTATTTAGAAAAAAAAAAGAAATAAAATTAAAAAAAACATCCATTATTCAACACTACAGCTATTACCAATTTTTGGCAAGAAAAATTTATATTCCATTTTGAACCTTTTTGAAGAATATTTGGAATTTACGAATTAAATTATATTTTAGATTAAGATTCCATACAATTCCAATGATTTCTTTATCTCTTTGTTTTAACATAATGTTGGTAATTTTTGGGATATTTTATTTTCTGTTTTTGTTCATTAGAAAATAATAAAGAAAAAGTCTAAAATGCTTCTAAATGTAATATTTATTTACTCTTTTTGCAAATTTTAATAATTTAAAAATTAAATTTGTATAATAAATTTATAGATCTATATAGTATAAAACAGAGGCCTTTTTTTATGTTTCTGGCCAATCACTATTAGAAACGGGTAATGTTCTGCAATCACCACACGTGCATTAGCCTCGCCGGAGCACTCAAAATTCTTTAGATCAAATCAGATTTCAAAATTCATTTCATGAACATTGTTTCTAGAGAATTTTCTGTCTCAAACTTCCAAGTTATGCCAGGTTGTGTTGAAATTCCTTTAAAATAAACAAGATGGCAACATATCTTAGAAGGTAGTTTGCATTTTTAGAATTATTGATGCTTTAAAAATCAAATATTCTGGAACCGGTGGTTTGATACTTTTCGCGCATTTTGTATGCGGCTTATCGTTTTCCAATGTGCTTGACAGGTAGAAGTTGGATAAAAGTACTGAAATGCGAATGTACTCGAATAGGACATTTTTTCGGCAATTACTTTTTTACTCGGGTAGACTACGTAAGTCTTTCATCATTATGACTGTGAAACTATATTTTTAGAATTTTTCGGATTTATCAAATATATAAGAAATCTCTTTTAATACGGCAAATCACTGTCAGGATCACATTTCGTATATCTCATCTCAGGCTTTTGGAGTCGATGTTGATGTATCGAAAACCTCTTCTTCGAGCTTATAAATAATGTGAATTATTTTTGTGAAGTATCTCTTTGGTTACAGTGTGCAGTGGGCCTTAGGAGAGTGAAAAATGTTTCATCTTGT
>BPLR01012761.1:0-163383 GCA_021605095.1 Caerostris extrusa | reverse complement strand
TGTGGTAGTAAACACAGAAAACTCCCACTTGGCAACTTAACTATCGATGCGAGACGATTTTATACTCATTGTTACAATTGTAATCGAAACTCCTCCTTTCTGAAAGCAGTGAGCCCGCGGATTCGAACCTCAGTTCTCCTGCCTTACAAGCATCAAAAACTACTACCAAGTAATCCATTATTAACGATCACTGTGCTATAAATGTTTTCTATTTATTCGAGAAACAAGGCCAATTATCTCATGCTGTAAACAAAAGATTGGTCGTCATTAGGCAAAAGAGAAAATCCTTGATGCAGGACACGATCTGACCCCATGTGAACATTATTTCATCACCACAATTTTTACACACAACATTTTGATTACACATGAAATCATCACACATCACACATTTAGTATCAGATGGCAACCCATTTTCATTGATATATACATGGCACTTAAAAAAGAACATTTTGATATAACGCGAGATTTTGGAATCAAGTAAAAACCCATTTTTATAGACATAATGACAATAAATTAAGAAGCAAACTTTATATATTGCTAAAGTGTCGTAATCTTCTGATAATAAATTTTCTGATTATATATAAAGAAACAAATTTTATATATTATGAAGCGTCTGAATCTTCTGATGATAAAAAGTATAATGGACTTATAAGTCGATATTGAAGAAGCATGAATATTAAATAAAACATACTTTTACGATTATTTTGAAATTGATGGTTATCATAGTTTAAATTTTTGTTTGGATTATTTAGAATGTATATTTTCGTTCTATACTATTTCACAGCCATTATATTTTTTTCTCACTTTTTGACCGTTTCGACTATTTTCCAAAGCATAAAACTGACACGTTGCTGAAAGTGTTCTCACTTTTAAAGTAAGAATTACCGATGTTGAAACCATCTCGTCTCTGGTGCAAAACAGCGGGTGCTCCGGTCTTCCGACGTGCCTCTCACCAATACGATCCGGGGAAAACAGGAACAATCTCGCCGAGATACGTGTCTTGAAATTAAAGGAAAAGAGTGAAATCGTAAACAAGAGCCACAGCCTTCGAGATCGTAAAATTAGATCTCGCAATGAAACCGAGTGAGAATTTACGAGAATGCCTCTCGCAGAGATCTCCCGCACGAGGAAGCTGTCAGACTTTTAGGCGCTGTTTATGCCCCCTCGGCGCTTCTTTTCTAACAACAGTCGATTCCAGTTGATTCAGAGATATCTCTCTTTTACGCCCAACAGTTTTTCCTTCTGTTGGCGGATTTGTGGATATTCGATTTTCTGCGTCGGTTGGGAGCCTTCCAATTTCCCTCTGAAAAGCGCTGCTTAAGTTGTACTCCCTCTAAAATGAATCTTACAAATGAATTTATTTCACAAAATGACTAATATTCATCTTTAGAAATTAAATTCCGTTAGTTCATAAGAAATTGTTCTTGTTGTTGTTTCTTATCCCACTGTAGACAGTAACATTTAGACCAAACCCACGAACCCGTGCGGTTTCATGATTGAAAGGAAAGGTAGAAGCTTCTGTTGTGATGGAGCACCCGTATTCAGACGTATGACTTGATTCCGTGACGCTGACTTTTTTTACAGGGTAGAGTTATCAGCCCTACGCCCAACAGTCATATTACACCGGGACTTACGATTTAAAGTGGACTTTGAACCACTAAACCCGAAAGCTATGGCATCGAGCATCAGGTCGCTAGCCACTCGGCCATTCAGGTTCTCTTGTTGATAAATGGAGCAACACAGTTTAATTACACGTGTGATTTCAGTAACTGGTGAAAAACATTTTCATTGATATATGCATGATAATAAATAAAGCCGGAATATTTTGATATCGTAAATTTTAGTATCGGATGGCAACCCATTTTCATTGATATATGCATGAAAAATAAATGAAGAAGGAAATTTTATGTATTCTAAAGCTTAAGGATATTCTGATGCGAAATTGTAATGGATTTGAAGTAGTGCGTATATTAAGGAAAAACATAATTAAGATTAGATCAAAATTGATGATTATTCAAAGTTTAAATTATTTACTATGTTGGATTTGTTAGCACACATAATTTCTCTAAAGATAATATTTTTAATACAATTTCATATCCACTTTATTGTAATCGGTGCTTGCTCTTTTACTCTTTCAGACGTTTTGACTATTTTTCAAGCATAAAATGAACTTTACGATATATATGCATATATGTACATAATGCTGCTGTTTTATCTGAATAAAATACGAAACATTTCAAATGTTATAAAAATCATTTAAATAAAGAATACTTTTTTTTTTTTTTTTTTTTTTTTTTATCACGAGGGAAAATAATGTTTAAGTAAAACAAAAAGAATGGAATAAAATTATTAAGTAATGTAAATGCCTGATTGAATGGATAAATTTTTATCTACACATTTAAATCAGAATAATACACATTCTACGAAGGCGTATGTTTAATTTATTGAACTGCTCAATTATCCTACAGATCTATAACTAAAAACATTTCTAAGACATATTTCAGAAATTTTTTAAACCGGGAAATTTGAATTGCAGTTGGAAATTCTGTATTACACATGTACCATTTCGCTTTATTAATGTGTCTAATAGGGTTCGATTTTCGTGAATTTTTAAGTTGAAATAATAGGTTTGAGAATAGCACTGCAAAATAGAATTTTATTGTTTATACTTTGATTGTCTCTGGCGTTCGGTACCACAGGTATCGGGTTCAAATCCCGGCATTGCCCATGTGTGTTGTAGTGGTTCGGAATCCACTTTTTAAGCTGTAGGTCCCGGTCCTAATAGGATCGTAGAGCGCTGCGGGGACATTGTTACTCCGCGTCCGTGGCTTACCATCAAGTTACACGCGCCCCCTGGGTAATGCAAAGTGAGAATATCGGTGCAGCCCTTATGGCGAAAGATCACGGTCTATTTGCCAGCTGCATTAGAAGAAAAAAAACTTTGATTGCCAGTTAATTGGAGGGAAACGTTTACATAAGCAAAATCTAAATTTAAGTTTAATGCAATTAGTGTTTCTTCCAAGTGAGATGATCGTCAAAGTAAAGCGCCAAAATACTTTGAACTAACATTCCAGAGAATCATATGATCTTTTATTTTAATAGTGGTGCTTCTATTTTTGTTTCCTCTTGAGATAAGGATTCAACATTTATGACAGTTTTCTGGCAGAAATTTGAGGTGGTAACTAAATAGATTAATCAGATAGATTTTAGAGATTTTATTGCTTACTACGAGGAGCTTGCATCTCAAAATTATTCATTTTTATTTAAAATGAAACCTTCATTTTCATATACTATAAAATTTACATGCGTTGCTAAAATTAATGATTTGTCAATATCTAGTCCTGTATTCTGTATTACATTTTGACTTCTGGTTTACAATGCAAACGATTTATTAACTTAATTTTTTCCATTCCTACTATTAGTTTACACTCTCCCTATATATATCTTGTTCAAATTTTTAATCGTTCATAAAATACTTTCTATTCATCCACTCAAGATCAACTAATTTTTTTAAACTTGTAGTGGATGACACTGGATGTTAATACAGTTTTCTCAAATATTAATTCAGTAATTAAATTTAATTAATTAATTTTAGTTTTATATGGGAGAAAAAAATTTCTCTTATATAATATATTTATCAAGATATAAATTTAGGAATAAATACCGTCAATGGTGAAGCGTGTAGATAGCTGGAAAAAGGTTTCATTTTCAGATTCTTTTTCATTATGGGTTCTAGTCTGAGTCAAGGACGGAACAAAATGGAAAATGAAACATGTGAATAAATTAGTGAGAGAGATGGAAAGTGTGTATGTGTGAGAGAGAGAGAGAATTTTTTCTAACTTAAAAAAAATGACTGAAAATTATTTATAAAGGACTTTCTGCAATATAGTGAAATAAAAGTAGGAATTGACTTAAAAAAATTTGTATATATTATTTGTTTTAAAAATATTATTCAAGAATCAGTTATGTTAAATGAACTTTCATAATATATAGCTTAGCATTCTATATTTAAGTTCAGCTATAAATGACAAACTTACTCACACATATAAATTGAAATTCGCAAAGAATTTCAATTTTTTTTATACTTCCACTACATAAATTCGCCTTACAAGAGACTTTACTGTTGATTGACTTAAAATGACCTTCAAATGCAGCTTTCTTTTTGCAAATGTAGAAACATTCTCTGAATTTCTCATATACAAATCGAGATACGCGATCTCGTAAAGTTGGCCATTTCGAAATCCATCATATGGAGATTTAATATTTTTGTTCCTCCACCTGGAAATAAGTTGATAGATGGACATAATAAAAATTTAATATGTGAAAAAGGGTTTCCTCAAATCCATGTAAAGGTTTTTCCCGGCTATTTTCCCCCATCGGGAGTAGGCAGGGAAAAGCACGTGTCATGGACAGATGATGGAAACTTTTAGAAATCAGCACAAGATGGATTTCCTCCAAAACATTTTTTTCAAGAACTAAAAAAATAAGCTAAAAAAAAAAACATCTAAAAATTTTGCAGTTTTTCATATTTTTTCGATATAAATGTTGAGAAAAATTTTTGGTATAAAAATATATTTTTCTTTTTAAATGTTTTAATATGAAACAGCTCGTTAGTTATCTCATAAAAATGTAGGGGGAAAATGTCCCTGAAATTTTCTGAAATTAAATCAGTACGAAATAAGATGCATGTTTTATCTCAGTTAGTTATTCATTAATTGTTCGGAATATAAGAAAAAAAGTCAAAATCATTAGCACGCAGACTTTACACTATGCAAAGTACAAATATATTTACAGTACTATTAGTTAGTTAAACTATCTATTTGAAATTGGATGAATTTGAAACTTGTATTTTTGAAAAACGAACATTCCTTTATAACGTTCAAAATTATTTTAGAGTTTTAATAATATAATAATCTAAAAATTGGGGGCAAAACGTTGGCATATGCTCAGCAATAACATACTTCAATTTGAACTGCCAAGTGAAATTCTGTGCAAAAAAACTTAACACGCACTTGCGTATTTCATAATCAATTTCAATATTATTGACATTTATTTTGTTATCATTAACATGTCGTTTCATTAGCAAAGTTTCGTGCTTTAAAATATGATAGATTACTCTATGGTTGTTTAATATCAGAATATTTTGTTGGGAGCATTGCAGCGATAATTTGCAAAATTCCGTGTACAAGTGTCTACTTCTGAAATATGTTTATTTTCTTCAATGACGCAATAACCCCATAATGGGCAAGGCCATCTGCCTACTGAAAAAATTCGAGACGGGAGTTTTGTTTTTTATACGAGGTAGGGTTGACAGTTCTACGCTTAATACTCTACTACTACTACACCAACTACCAAGAATTTGGAAATGATGTGGGTGATAAGTGGAACTGATTGGGCTCTGGCCCCAATGATGTTCTAAAATCAATAGGAGACATCATCATCATAGGAACATCATCATCCGGCACCTACCAGGATTAAAGTGAATTTTGAACCACTCACAAACATCCATGCCACCGCCGGAATCGAACCTGAAGTTGGAATCGTCATCACTGGAATTGTCACTGTCTGTCATTGGAAGTCTGAGTTTTTCAAGAAAAGGTCCAAATTTGAATATTAAGAAAATTATTAAAAAAAACGAAAAACTCATGAAAAAAACATTATGTATTCGACTGGACATCTCATTCTTTTTTTCATCTTTGGTTGAAGGAAATCGAAATTCTAGTAGTATTGCAGCATTTTCTAATTACTTTTGGTGACAGAAATTATTTAAGTATATTCAAATAAAGTAAGCATGTCTTCTTTTCACTTTAAGTTATACTATATATATATACATTTATATATTTTACTTTTGGTACAGAAATTATTTAAGTATATTCAAATATATATATATATTATATATATATATATATAAATTTAAAAAAAAATAGAAAAGCAAAACATTTTTTCTTGTTGACAAGCATTTATTGAGATGAATGCCAAACTACTGGATGTGTCTTTAAAATTGGATGTCTGAAACTTACATGGACATTTATAGCTCCTAAATGTCGAAAAGAAAAAAAAAAAGAACTGGATTGACATCTTCTCAATAGCTTTAGAATGTAGAAGGAGAAGAACCGGCTCCTCCATTGTGTCCATTCCATGCGATGAAGAAACCGTTTATCGCAATCCCAGCAAGATGACGTCACGGCAAAGGTAGGTAAAGAATCCACTTCTCAAGGATTGAGATGAATATGTTCCGCTCAGATTTCGAAACCGTCTTGATTTAGATTTCTTTTCCGTTCCTTTTTCATCGAAAGAGGAGCAATTCGAAACTCGTTTGGAACATCTTTTTCGGCAGTTGAAGATCTTCCAAATTGCTTCGATTCGGAATAGAATCTCTGTACCGTCTTCTGGCTTTTCAATGACAATACGTGAAACAGGCAATAGCGTGGAACGTCTTCACTTTTAATGCTTCTTCTTCTGTGGAATACTTTTGGTGTGTCTGTAATAAAAAAAAGTTTTTAAAAAAAAAAAAAAAAAAAATATTCAGACATTTTACAGAGGTTTATTCATCCACTTCACTTGAAAATGGAAATGGGTATAGTTAAAAATTTATCTAGAATAGTTATCTAGAATTTATCTAGTATAGTTAAAAAAAAATCTAGAAGACTGAAGAAGAGATTAGAAATAGTTTTTGAATGTATTTCTTACTTTAAAAGGAAGTATTTATCATAATTTTCTCCTTTCTTTTCATATTAAAAAAATAATTTTGTACTAGATATATTTCTATTAAAATTATTCAGGCATTTTATGCAGGTTTATTCAACAACTTCACTTGAAAATGGAAATGGTTATAGTTGAAAATTTAGAAGGAAAAAAAACGACAAAACGTAAATAGAGATTAGAAATAGGTTTTGAATATATTTCTTACTTTAAAATGAACTATTTACCATAATTTTATACTTTCTTTTCATATTAAAAATATTTTTGTACTAGAAATATTTATATTTTCCAAGAAGATAACGATATATATTAAAATGTATACATTGTACGAATACTATATATAGGATAATCAGGGATCTCATGACCGAGTGGCTAGCGCTCTGGCACTCGATACCGCAGATATCGGCATGTTGGATCGGCATGTGCGCACATGTATGAATTCGAATCCCGAAATGTGCCATGGATGTTTGTAGTGGTTCGAATCCACTTTACACCGTCGGTCCCTTCCAAATACGATCGCAGAGAGTTAAGGGGGCAGGGGGCAGGTTTCTCGCGTCCGTAGCATATCTTCTACTACACGTGCCCCTGGGTAGGGCTAAATGAGTAATAGCGGTGCAGCCTTTGCTTATGGAATAAAGATTAACTGTCTGCACTGCGATCTTCAGTAGCACAGCAACATATAGGATAATCGAAGCTATATGCATATCAAATGATAAATTTGATAAACTTGGACGTAAGGACTTTTTTATGGTCAGTCGATAAAATATGAGATATTTTGGTAATTTTTATAGATGTAATAATATTGAAGTATAAATAAATATTTAAAACTATTTCGCATCTGAATGATATATGCTTATCTCTGATATATGCAAACAAATAATTAAAATGCTATACATAATATTTTTTTTTGCCATTTTTCTTATGAGTTTCTCCATTTCAATTAGATAATTTATGAGATTAACCTCTATAATTCATGAAGATCGTTCTCAGATGAATTTTATTTACTAACATAGAGTATATTAAATGGATGAATACTCAAAAATGCGGCAGAAATAATGAGTCGTAAATAGATGACATGATGCATTTTATTTTTTTTATCAATCGAAACATGGTTGAGATTTTGAAAAATATTTTTTGCTATAAGACTTACTATAAATATTATTTTGACACAAAAATTATCGAAAAAACAAAAAGGTAGGGTAGTTCTTCAGAACGGTTGAAAAAGTAAAACATTTTTATTTTTTTAATTTAGTCCTTTGCAAGCAGTTATTGAGATGGATGCCAAACTACTGGATGTGTCTTTAAAGTTGTCTGCAACTCGCATCAACCTTTATAGCTTCTATATGTCAACAAGAAAAAAGAACGGATTGACATCTTCATCATATCAAATCTCTCCATTCTCGCATGTGTCCATTCCATGCGATGAAGAAACCGTTTATAGCAATCCGAGCAAGAAGGCGTCACGGGAAAGGCAGGTAAAGAGTCTTCTTCTTCAGGGTTGAGATGAATATTTTCTGCTCAGATTTAGAAACCATCTTGATTTAGATTTCTTTTCCGTTCCTTTTTCATCGAAAGAGGAGCAATTCGAAACTCGTTTGGAACACCTTTTTCGGCAGTTGAAGATCTTCCAAATTACTTCGCTTCGAATAGAATCTAGGCACCTTCTTCACATATATATATATGGGCAATACGTGAAACAGGCGATAGCGTGGAATCTTCTTCACTTTTAATGCTTCTTCTTCTGTGGAATAGTTTTGGTGTGTGTAATAGAAAAAGCTTTTATAAAAAAAAGAAAAATATATTCAGACATTTTATGGAGCTTTATTCATCCACTTCACTTGAAAATGGAAATGGTTATAGTTGAAAATTTTATCTAGAAGGAAAAAACTAGAAGACGAAAAGAAGCGATTAGAAATAGTTTTTGAATATATTTCTTACTTTAAAATGAAGTATTTACCATAATTTTCTCCTTTCTTCTCATATTGTAGGAGATATATTTATATTGTGAGTAGAAGATAATTTATATAATAAAATTTATGCATTATAATCGAATACTATATATATATGATAATCGAAGCTATATGTATATTAAATGATAAATTTGATAAACTTGGACGTAAAGACTTTTTTATGGACAATCGATATTTATAGGACATTTTTGTAATTTTATAGATGTAATAATATTTAAGTATAAAACATCATATTTTAAACTTTTTCGGATCTGAATGATATATGTTTATCAGTTATCTGTGATTTATGCAAATAAATATTTAAAATTCTACACATAATATTTTTATACCAATATTTTATAAGTTTTTTCATGTCGTTTAGATAATTTATGATATTAACATCTGTAGTTCATGAAGATCGTTCTCTGATGAACTTTTTATTACGAATATAAAATATGTTAAATTGATTAATACTGAAAATGTGACTGAAATAATGAGACGTAAATAGATGACATAATTTATTTAATTTTTTTTATCATTTGCACATGGTTGAGTTTTTGAAAAGTAATATTTTGCTATAACACTTACTATAAATATTATTTTGACACCAAAGATTGCTATAAATAACATTTGCAAATGCAATAAATAATCTTCTTTCTCTCTCTCTCTCTCTCTCTCTATATATATATGTATATATATATACTATATATGGGGATGTGTGTATTCGAAAATATTTGGATTCAAGATAGAATACTTTTGTTTATTTTATTTGTATTAACATCGCTTTAATTAGAAACAATTATGTAATTTTGGTATAAGTCATATTTAGAGCCTGTTAGTAAACGGCATTACTTGTTTACAGCCGTTTGCAAACCAAGTATAAATATTGTCCGCTCCCGTATTTAGACACTGCCATATGTAACCGATGATGGTTAAAGCAGACCGATCTTAAATAAATCTAAACAGTTTTAAGTGATTGGTTTTATTTATTGTCATAGAAAAAGCAAATTATCATCATTCAAGTTAACGGAGTGCCTTGGTCAGTATGCGACCTTTTACTCCAGAGTTGCACACTTAAAGTTCATTGTTAGAAACACATAAAATATTATATACATGAAAAAAGGAATAAGTGATCAAGATCTGCCCAAAAGAATTTTTAAAAAATGTACAAATAAAAAAGATAAATAAGAAAAATACAATGCAAAAAGGAAAATAATACTAAAAAATTATGTACAAAAGTAGTAATGAATACAAATAACAAATATATACAAGGAATAAACATAGATAAAAATACAATAAAGGAAAAAAAGAAAACTGTGGAATATACTACAAAGTAGAGTAATTGCTGCTAGAAATGAGGACTAAGGTCTAGGTCAATTGTAAAAGACGCCCGAGAGCGCTTAGCGTTTTTTCCGGCAATGTGAAATCGTATCTGGGAAGATTACGGATTTCTTCATTGGGAATCAAATTAAGATTTGCTTAAAAATTTGACGCAAGTTTGAACATAAAATTTTGAATAGTAGGGAGGGCTAAGCTACGACGAATGTCATCATTTCTAAAGTACCAAGGAGAGCTAGTGACCATTCTGAGCATCTTGTTTTCAAAACGCTTAATGAAATTAATCTGGTACCTTGCAGCAGTACCCCAAACCGGGCAAGTATAAGTTATTACTGGCCGCAAATAGTACATATAAATAATTTGCTTGTTTTCAAGTGAAAGAGGTGAGTTTTTATTAATAAATGGATACACCATGCGGATACAGTTGTTAGCTTTACGTTTAATGTGGGTGAAATGATTAGCATAGATTAGTTTATTATCAAGATAAACTTCCAGATATTTAGCATTAGTAGTCCAGTGGATTAGTTCATTAAAGAGAAAAAGAAAATAGTATCCAAAATTGTAGCCTTTTACATTTTGCATAAGGGTTGTTATCAAGTGTATCTGGAAATGAATGAGATTCTTCTTTAACCTCCGTAATGTATTTTTAATATAACTAGTTTCCCCCAACCTCACGCTGAGAATGCCTCTCCCCTTTGCCTAGCAAATTTCGATCACCCATTGAAGAATTCCTTGAATTGAACTACGTAACATATTGGAATCGACAATATACTTCGACGAGTAATATTGTCAATTTTGGGGAGGTCAGGAATCTAGGATAAAACTGGGGTATTGTTATTGTTAAAAATGCCAATGAATTTTTTTTTTTTTTAGTTATAAAGCAAAATATTTTGTGGTTGCAATTTAGTGGTTAATATTTGTTTATTTATTTATTTTTGTGTTAGCCTATGTGTGTAATTATTTAACAGCACTTTATTTTTATAAAAACATTAAAAAAATTTTTAAATAAAAACAAAAAAACTAAAAACTGAAAAAACAACAACAAAAAAAACCCGTAAATTAATGTCAACTATGAAAAGTCGTCAGCCACAAAAAGTACCCAAATTAATGTATGACATAATAGGGTAATTTCTAAATGAATATTGATCCAATTACGGATTTTCTATTTATTTAAACCTTATACTAGAAGTATCCCTGTCATTTTTTTTTTTTTTTTTAATTTCGGTTGTAAAATGTGCAACAGTATCGGTGAACATACATGCGTAAAAATTTCGAGAAATGGAGTTTTTCTAATTTCCATTTTGGCAACTCATGTTATGGCCCATTAAATAACCCATAAATCCTTACTCTGAATTTGATGGTAAGCAGGCGAATTTTTTATTTATTTACATAAAATATGTTAGATAAATACTCGAAAATGGTACATAGTAAAACATAAAACAACGAATTGATCGCTTTTATTTCTTTTCTGTCAAACTAGGAAAATTTACTTCCACTAATCTTGTTTATAGTCATTCTAAATTAATATTATGTTAGTTAAAAATTATAAGATTATTTATTATCAATTTTTATTTTATAATTATTGTCTTTACCTGAGAAATTTACAAAATAACTTCGTTGTAAAACTGATAAAAGCGAAGTTGATGTTTTCTGATTGGAAACGTTTATTATAAATTGTTATTGTTATTATTGTATTATTTTCGATAAAAAAATTTTTTAAATCTATTTTACCATATCTATTTAAGTATTTCTAAAGGCATAAAACATATATGTATTAAATATCTAATGGCATTTCGGAAGTTTTTTTAGTATTATTACTTTTTGATTGATAATGAAAGGATCCAAGTTATTATTGGTTATGATCATCGTAAATAAGGATAATAATAAAAATCATATAATTATCAACTATTATGCTGATCATTATTAGATAAGAAGATATACTAATTAATAATAAATTGTTTATTGTTATACAAAACATTGTTCTACCGAGATTATATACTTACTTAATTCAATTTTCAAAAATTCATTTATGACAATGTAATGTTTTTCTAGCTTGTTAATTTTATTTGATCAATATAAGTTCACAATCAGTGCTTGTTTAACAACTTCTAAAGAATCAGTATATTTAAATATTAATGAAAATAAACAATTCTCGATCAACTTGACTTCTTGTGAAATTTGCAACTTCAAATTAACCAATAGATTTCCTTTCGCTTTAAAATGCTACGGCTGAAAATACTCTATTAAACTATCTATATATTGTCTAAAATTATCTTATAAAATGTCTTAAACTATTCGGTGGATCTATATTTCTCCGCCGAGCCATCGTGACGTACCGGAGAGATATGCGACGGTTGACCGGATGGGCTTTTTAAAGTTAATGGCCCATCTCGGGTTAAAAAGGGGGCGGGAACATTGTTTCGCAGCATTGCAGGAAGTGACCCACCGGAAGTAATTCCACGCAGAGAAATCGCGCTCGATGTGAGATTTATGAACGCGGTCACGTTTGCATTGTGCGAAATCTCACGTTTACAAAGGCGAGTGTCTTTCAAGTGGCCGGATTACACCGGATATTTAATGTGTGGGACGTGAACAATGAATTATCCGCCGCCTTCCTTGTAAATCTTAAAAGTTAGTCTTGAGTAATTCTTCTTTGAAAGAATTTCCAGAAATGATCTCCAACGTAAGTATACCAAATGTTTTATAATCAATTTGGTTTTCTGAATTATTTTAACCGTTTTTTCAATGAAATAAAAAATGTTGTTGCTTCTTATCCCACTGAGTCGACAACAACATTTAGATCAAGTCCGTGAACTTATGTGTTCTCATGAAAGGAGGGGCAGCTTCTGTTGGATGAAGCAACCGAAGTTAAAAGTCTGACTGGACTCCGAATCGCTAAAGAACTAGGGCAGTGTCTTCGGGTAGGACTTTTAGGGGACGAAGGAGACGATAATGAATTTTTGATCTTTGTAATTTTATTGGCCCAAATATTTATTTTTTACCCTATTGTTTTAAGGTGAATGTATATTTTGAGAGAAACTTGTTTAAAATAATTTCCACCATACTCTGCATTGTTATTTGTTGGTACACAAACACTCATCAAGCACCAACAGACTCTTTTATGTGTACTACCTCTACCTCTTCTCCTTGAGTTCAAATGAATTTCCCAGTGTATGTATCTACTGGTCCTCTCTCTGGCAGATATATGGAAAGTCTCAAATTTGAAATCTGGCAAGCAGCCAGTCGAACGGGCTCAATCAGAGCGGCGCAATAGGGGGAGAAGTGTATTTTAATAGGAGTTTTAACCACAGTAAAAATTAATAACTAAAATTAAAATTAATAACTAATAACTAATAACTCCACAGTAAAACTAATAACTCAATTTTTAATAATAAAACATTTACATTGTATAATGTCAAAAGATTAGGCGAAAAAATTGCGCCATAACTATTTAACATTTATTTTCACAATTGCTTTTTGAAGTGTATGTTTAAAGACCGGAGCGCGTAAGGGGCGAGTCTGCCTTCCTCCAATAATGTTCCTTGCCATCATGTGTCTCTGAAAAGAGTTGGTGTTTCCGCACATCAAAGGAATTCACGTGGACATCATTTAAGAACAACCGTCACTCACAGCCAGACGTCACGTGGATTGTTCTTTGCGGTCAGATTGAGACGTAGGAATAAGATCGTTGCGGGGTTGACTTGAATCGTATTTACTTCCGTCTGAACGAATGTTTATAACAAATAACTGATACATTCTTTTCGAACGTCATAAAACGAATGTTTATATTACCACAAATCTGTGAGATCGAACTAAATCTTGGGAAATTCAATGCGTCAAAATAAAAAAGAAAAAAATTGGACTGGAATGGTAAAATTTCTTATATATTAAATGAATTAAATTTCTAAAAATTAATATTAATCATTTAGTAAAATAAATTCATGTATAAGATTTATTGGAGAGGGAGTAGAACTTAAACAGTGCGTTTGGAGACACTTTCAGAAGAAAATTGGAAAGTTCACAAGACACGCAGAAAATCGAATATCCACAAATCCGCCAACAGAAGGAAAACTGTTCGGCGTAAAAGAGAGATATCTCTGAATCAAACGGAATCGACTCTTGTTAGAAAAGAAACGCCGGAGGCATAAACAGCGCCTAAAAGTCTGACGGCTTTCTCGTCTAGGATATTTCCGCTTGAAGCGTTCTCGTAAATTCCCACTCGGTTTGATTGCCAGATCTAATTTTATGATCGCGAGGGCTGTGGCTCTTGTTTACGATTCTGCCACTCTTTCCAGTTTTGTGTTTTCCCGTCACATATCCCGGAGAGAATCGTTCCCGTTTTCCTGGATCGTATTGGCGAGAAGCGCGTTGGAAGCCCGAGGCACCCGCTGTTTTGCACCTAAGGCGAGATGGTTTTAACATCAAGAATTCTTACCTTAAAAGTGAGAACACTTTCAGCAACGTGTCGATTTTATGCTTTAAAAATTCTCGAAACATCTAAAAAGAGTAAAAGTGTTAGCACCGAGAAATATATAGTGGCTGTGAAATTGTATTAAGAAAAATATCTAATCTTTGAATTGCTCTTTTTTGAAAAATAATTTTACATGCTAACAAATTAAACCCAGTAAGCAATTTAAACTTTGGATAATCATCAATTCCATCCGAATATTATTTGAGTTTATTTTCTCTTAATATTCACACTTTTTCAATGCTAACTTATAAGTTCCTTATACTTTATCATCAGATGATTAAGACGCTTTAGAATATATGAAATTTGCTTCTTTACTTATTCATAAATGAGTTAAAATGTCTTTTTACTTGATTTTAAAATCTCACGTGTAATCAAAATGTTCTATTTTAAGTGTCATACATATAAAATGAAAATGGGTTGCCACCTAACATTAAAATCTCACATGTAATCAAAACGTGCTGCTCTATTTTATTATCAGGCATATATATCAGTAAAAATATTTTGTAAAGGGAACTTATCTCTGAAATCTAGTAGCATCCTCATCTTTCAGAAAAGAAAAGAATGCTAGAATTTATGTTATCACACTTAAGATGTTTTGCAATTTAATTTTGTTTGCATTTATATGAGATCTAACTCCAGACAACGCGGCATGGGGAAAAAAACACATAAATTTGGAAGATGGATTTCGGAGAGGAGTATTATGTTATGTGGGCTTTAAACAAATGTAACAAGGGCCACAGTGGGTGGACTATTATGTGGATTGTTCTACTTGTATTTGTTTATACATAATAGCAAAGCATTACATAATGTTATAAGCTAAGTTATGCTAAGTCGGTAGTTATTTTTGCTACATTGAACAGATATATTTATTTATTTGGTTGACGTTTATAAGAAGACATCTCAACAATTTAATAAAAGTAAGATGATGAAATAAATATTGTTTAGCAATTCCATTATTTCAATTTAACAAAAAATTAATTTTTTAACAAAAAAATTTAATTACACATACTTTAAAAAATTTAAGCAAAAAATAAAACGATTAGATTGTCACTAATAAAAAGTTTTAAATCTTCAAAATTTTCTTCTTTTACAGTTTTACAGTACTTTTAGTATCACATGCTTCAGCTTCAAATCTTGGCGATGCCATGGACGTTTGTTGGTGGTTCGAAATTCACGTTAAATGGTATGTACTGGTCTAATTAGCATAAAATGTGTAATAATATAGGACCGTAGAGGCGACAAACCAATCATTTTTAATTACTATTCGCGCCACCTGGTGGTTTCCTGTAATTTGCATATTCTTCTTCAAGATGTATGTGATAATTCCCACAGGTGAAATTTTAATTTTAGAGTTCAATTTCTGTGTGATTCTGAATTATCCTTAATTTATGGACATGAATGTATTTCAATGGTGCCGAGTTAAATCTAGGACATTGTGATAATTATTGAACCTCCATGTTTGAAGACAAGCATTCTTCTTCTTCATAGATTTCCTTAAAACCAAAAAGCTTAAGCAGAATAACGGAAGACGATGAAAGATAATGGAAATGCATAAACTGGCAAACAATAGAAACAATTTCAAAATAACGCAACTTTCTGAAGCAAACATGCACACTTTGATAACACGTCACATCAGAACACGGGTGGTGTCTTTCTTACTTTCACCTTCGAACAGAGATAACAATGCTTTGTTTGTAAGTGTAAAACAAACGGAAATGAGGCGGGTTTCAGATTGAAAACCATCTATGGAAGCTTACGTTGATTCCATTGCTGCTTTCATGGACTACATTCATCCGATGATAAAGATCCAAGTCATTATCATTCGCAAACACTGATTTTCCCTCGTGAGGAGCTGGATCCGATGGTTCTTCCGCTTTCACCCTTGGAAGGTTGTTAAAGAGCGTAACGTCCCCTATTGAAAGGAAGGAACACATCACAGACGCTTTTTCTCTCTGAAAACTGGTGAACAGAAATGAAAGACAACAATCCCTGCCGGCTTGACAATGGCAAGTCGTTGCAGAGTTCTGGCAGATAGCGGGAGTTGGTAGAAAATGAAGATTTGTTTCATCAAGATAGGTCGCATAAATAAGATGTAACACCTATGGTGTGGGAATTAATTATATTTTCCAACGAAATATAATAACGCAAAATCGTTGAATAAATGCAGCATTGTTTAACAGCTCGATAAACCTTAGTTAACTTCAGTCATAAATCTGCTTCATTAATTATTTTTACTTCTTAAAGTGTTTTTATGAATTCCTTAGAAAAAATTATCATTAAATAAATATTCAAATGAAAAAAGCGAAACTCAAATGTGCATGCTACATTTAATAACTGTAATCAGATAAAAAAAAATTTAATACTTTTATATTTGACAACTAAATCAGCTATTAATGGAGACCCATTATTATTCTAATTTCCACTAATATTTTAATGCAAAAAATCATTTTAAAGATAATAAAAAAAAAAGAACTTAATACGAGGAAATATAACTAGTATTTATTTATTTTCGTCAAATATCGGTGGGTTCGTGTTCGACTTATGTATGACTCAAAAATATCAATAGCTGGTGATGTGGGTAGGGCATTGTCTTCCTGTTGGACTTTCAAGAGTTCATTGTCGAACTTATGCGTGGCATATGGTAATAAATCTCCAAAACTTCCACCAAGCAGTCTTACTACCAATGTTAGGCACTTTACACAGATTGTCATAAAGCCCTACAATATCCTCGTTTCTAAAGCTATAACTACAACTGATTTTACCAGAGGATTCGACCTTGTCATTCTGCAATGAGGACTCTTGAATTTTTCTGATTATTCCAATTTGCATTTTCCTCATGGAATTTTCTGGGGTTTGCAAGTTGCATTGATAAGTAAATTATTCCACTATAAATTATATTTAAATGATCTCAATATTGTATTTTTTCGGTGTCAAAGATTGTAATAATTGATTGTAAGACTGTCATTGATTGTAAAGAATTATTATTGATTGTAAGGTTATAGCAAATAATGTTTGATATTTCTGCTTCATCTATAAATAAAGACTGATTTTATTTATTAATATGAATTCTATTGAATGTTTTAAAATACTTGAGGTATATTATTGATTAATGTGACTAATTATAACAGTAATTTCTATTTTGCAAATAAAATGAACATAAATTTAAATAAAGAAATTCGACACTGCAATTCTGCTTTTCAAAAATGTTTTTTGGTTAGGAAAAGGACTGAAAATATGTTGAATAAATTTTAAATAAAATTTTACCATCTAAAAAGAATACTAAATTTTTTTTTTTAAAATTATAAAAATAATATCTTAATTATAATGGAGATTATAATGGAATATAAATTAAATTAAATGAGTATTGATCACTTTTAAGAATTCCATAAATAATTTCATTTAAATATGTGTTGAAAAAGAAATAAAATTTCCAAAACTGTTTTTAATTCAAAGGTTAAAATTATGCAATTTAATTTATTTCTAAAACTCATCTAATGAAAGATCTCTTTTCCCCCTCCCCTACACACACACAAAAAAAAACTATTTTAAGTGAAATTAATTTTAATCCAAATTCATGAGAATCTGGAAGAATGAGGCAAAAACAATTTACTAAATTAATTTTTCCGTCGTTTTTTGATTTCTTAATTCCATATTTAATTGAATTAAATTAAATTCACCACCATTTGGTACCGTGGGAGATTTAAATTAAAAAAAGAGTTATTTCTGTGAAGAAAAAGGAAAGTTAATTAAATTTCGAACTCTTTTTTTTTTTTTTCTATCACAGACAGAGAGAATGACGCCTTCTATTTAGCGCCGCCAAGGGAAATCTGGACCTAAACGAGGTCGTGTGAAGCCAAATAGCTTCATTAAATTAATTTTTATTCATTTTTTCTTACTTTTCTAATTTAAATATTTTTAGGTTTTCTCTTTATTTAATATTTTTCAACAGATAGAAAATGTCGGGACATACTAGTAGAAAATTTTTTTGTATTGATATACAACAAGTGACTGTGGACCAGCATGCCTAATGTAAATGGATCTAGATCAGCACGATTAATGACTGATTAATAAATATAGACCAACACCATTGATGAGAGTAATTAATAAAAACAGAACATGTTATCGTAAGCTTTCTCAAAATTTCTAGATTTTTGTGTAATATAATTAAATTCCAATTTAAATATTTTTAGCTTTTATCTTTTATTTAATATAGAAACAGTGGTTATTTACAATATTTTTACAAATTTTTGCATTGATATGCAACAAATGAATATGGACTAGCATGATTAATGACTAATTAATAAATATAGACCAAAACAATGGATGAGCGATTAACAAAAATAGAACAGTACGATCTCATAAGCTGTCTCAAAATATCTAGAATTTTGTGTAATTATTTGATTTGTTTCGGGCCTGATGGACGAGTGACTAGCGCTCTGGCGCACAGTGCCACAGGCTTCGAGTTCGAGCCCCAGTGATATCATGGATGTTTGTAGTGGTTCAGAATACACTTCAAACTAAAGGTCCCAGTCTAATATGGTTGTAGAGCGTAGGGCTGACAACTCTACCTCATAAAAAGAAATCATCTCCTGTCACGACTGCCAATAGGCAGAATAATAATTTGGTTTATTTGAACAGGAGTGATCTGATAAAAAGTACAAAGGATTACTGAAATAAGATATCTAGGTTCGAAACCTTACAAACGTAATCGAAGAAGATGATCACGATAATTTGGTTCATTTTTTCATTGGGCTCGAGATTGAAGGGTAGAGAGTACGGATTCTAAAGACCGTACCTTGGAGTGAATGTTCGTTCAAAATTAAAAGTGTTAAAATGTGGGTGTAGTGGCTTATTGTGGTATATCCTAGGTAACGTTGGATCTGCAACAATTATTTAATATATAATAATGAAATGAAGAAATTGATGAATATCTGAAATTTTGCCTTTTCTTCCAATGACACACAACAAGAATTTTAAATTTTATCGTGCATAATTTTTACACTAACATTTATTTTTCAATCAACGCTCTTTTCAAATGATTTCCAGATCCCTGAGCAATTGGTGTTTCTATGCTTGTTTTTTTGGAAAGATTTTTTTCGATACAACAGGGATTTCGGATACTCCTTACTTGAATAATTTTTTTTTTTATAGATTACAACTTTGTAAGTTCTCATAATACTTTTTAATCTGCAATGGGATAATACAAGATGGAGCAATCGAATATTGAGAATAAACAAAGGTCAAATCAAGCCGATGTGAAACATTATTTTAAAATATCCACCAATTACTTATACTCTTCTTCAAAGCATTGAGAAACTCTTCATCCCATCCATTTAGAATCTAATCATTGTTCTTTTGCTTGCTAGTTACCAGAAATCATTCATCGCTAAGCCAATTTTACATTAATATTGTGATTCATAGGAATTTTCAAAATTTTTATGATTGATCCTTGCCGGTAAAACGGAGTTTCTATCGAATTCAAATATTTTATTTTCCTTTACGTTTTACCCTCTGAACGCGAATGCTTTCTAATCAATAAATCAATCCCTTTTTTACATTTATTGAACATATCCCGGATTATAATCCCTCATTATTTCTCGGGGTTCACTTTAACAAGGGCCCGGGGCACATTCTGAAAGAACATTAGGAACCCAGAAAAAGCGCATGGGACACAAATTTGCCATTTATCACCTTCATTAAGGGGATGCTCATTAAATAACCCTAATAATTGAAACTCAACTAATTTAAGTTACCATAACTATTATTTTTTGCATTTTTTGCCTGAAAAATGTGATAAGTTTCTGCATTGTTATTTCTCTTGAAATTTCTATGTACAATTTAAAAAGACACCAGCGTGCACATGTATATTTAAATATATACATATCGTTACATACCCACTAGCAATGTGAGCTGCTTAAGTGCACAAGAGTTGAGGTTCGAATCCTCCTGCGGCATTCGTTACTGTCCTTTCAGAAACGAGAATGGCTATTGCGAAAACATGTGTGAATACGCCTTGCAGAGATAAGTCGGCTGCTTGGTGGGAGTTTGCAAGGGTTCGAGAAATTTTTTATTATATCTTGAAAGAACCTATTTTGGTTTCGCAGAAAAATGATCATTTAGGAATTTTCAATCTTCAGTATATTATTAGGTTGGTGCATAATTATCAGGCGTTTCGTTGATGTGCTATATTTTAATAAAAATAAAAATTTAATATAAAAATATTATATAAATTTATGAATGAAAATATTCTACTAGTTTTAGGTTATAAAAATGCGTGTCGATAATCATACAGGTATTCGTCCTATTATGCTGTATCTTTTTGAGAAATGATGTAAAAGCAGCGCAGTCATTTCGCAATCTCAACGAACTTTTAGGTGAGAGCACAATCGGTCGATACTTCGACACTATCTTGAAAGATAAGCCAGGAAGAGGTCGACCATCGGATTTCAACGATCATGCACTTTTGGCAGCCGTGGAAGGGGACGAAAGCTTGACAGCTCGAATGCTGGTCGACAACTTCAAAGTGGGCCATTCAACCATCGTTCGGTACCTCAAAACTTGGAAATATATGAATATTGGTTGGATGCCCCCCCCCATGAACTCAGCGGCAACATTAAAGCCCAACGTGTCCAAATTTTGACTGATTTGCTTCAACGAAACGAGCGGGGTCCATTTCTGAAGGATCTTGTCACTGGGGATGAATCATGGCTTCTCTTCAAAAACCTCAAAAGAAAGAGGGTCTGGTTTCGCCAGGAGTTTCACCGAAAGAAATAACGAAGGACGTGCACTGTAAGAAGGAAATGTGGTATGTTTGGTGGGACAGAAGCGGAATCTTCCATTGGGAAATCATCTCAAACGGGATTTTTTATTGGTGGAACCCAATCCAAAAAATGAGTATGAGCATGATTACGAACACGCATTTTTGTAACCTAAAAAGTAGAAGGTTATTTTCATTCATAAATTTATAAAATATTGTAAAATATTTTATGTGTAAAATATAGCATATAAATATATAAAATATAGCATATCAAAGAAACGTCTGATAATTATGCACCAACCTAATATTAAAATTTTTGCTATCAAGAAAATGCCGCGGAGACAAAACAGGTAATGATCAGGTAAAGCTGTGCTTGGACTATAATGTGAATTAAAGTAAAATTTACTATATTAATTCACCCAGCTTCTGTTGAGTCATTTGTGAGTAAGATGCCAGATGGTATTGTTATTATCATTAATAATAATGTTATTATTATTATTAATAATATTATTATCATTAATAATATTATTATTGTTACCATTATTGTTATTGATGAATCACATTCCATCTGTTAAGTAATGCAGATGGTTTAGCAAATAAAGCCCACTTTAAATTCTCTAATTGCCACAGTAGATATTTTTTTATAATGCAGCTGGCAATACAGAGAAAGTTATTTAACTTTTACGCCATAAACAAGGGTTACACTGACGTTACTCATTTAGAACTACCGAGGAGACACGTGTAGCTTGAAGATATGCTACGGACGCAAGTAACACTACTACCCAAAACGCTCTACGATCTTATTAGACCGGGATCGATGGTTTAAAAATGGATTCCGAACCACTACAAGCATCCATGGCAACGAAGTGATTCGAATCCGAAATTGTGGTACCGAGCGGCAATGAACTAGATACTCGGTCATCAGCCCCATGTTTCAGATAGCAGTTCAGTTATTCACAAATAGTTCAAAATAAACAGCCAATTCCATACTCAAACAAATGCAAAGTAAAATCTTCTTTAGATGCAATCCTTACTTTGCTGTGGCAATAGAGTTTTATTTCGGGTCTTATTTATAGTATTTTTAAGTAATGTTTGCTTAAAGTATCCACTTTTCATCTCCGGTCACTATATACTTAAAAAAAATAATTTCGTTTCTTGTGGGAAGTGACGTGGAAACATTTATTCATTGCTGATAGTTTTGAACAACTGTAAGCTCATATGGAGCCCAAACCAACTCGAGAGACCTTCAGCATTCTGTATTTAAGGTCAGCAGAAGAAATAAATGGTAAACTTACTCACACATATAAATTGAAATTCGTAAAGTATTTCATTTTTTTATCCTTCCACTAAATAAATTCAGCTCACAAGAGACTTTTACTGTTGACTGACTTAAAATGACCTTCAAATGCAGCTTTTGTTGCAAACGTAGAAACATTCTCCGAATTTCTCATACACAAATCGAGATACACCCCTCGTAAAAGTTGGGTCATTTCAAAATCCATCATTTTGAGATTTAATATTTTTGTTCCTCCATCTGGAAATAAGTTGATAAATGGACATAATAAAAATTCAATATCTGGAAAAGGGTTTCTTCAAATCCATGCAAAGTTTTTTTTCCGGATGTTTCCCCCATCGGGAGCAGGCAGGGAAAAAGCACGTGCCATGGACAGATGGGGGGGGGAGGGGGGACTTTTAGAAATCAGCACAAGATGGATTTCCTCCAAAACATTTTTTTACAAGAACTAAAAAATATACTTAAAGGGAAAAAAAATACATCTCAAAATGTTGCAACTTTTAATATTTTTTTCGTTTCGCTTTTTCTTACGATGTGGAGAAAAATTATTTCGTATAAAATATATTTTTCTTTTTAAATTTTTTTATTGTTAAACAGCTCGTTAGTTATCTCATAAAAATGTAGGGAAAAATGTCCCTGAAATTTTCTGAAATCAAATCACTACGAAAAAAAGCGACATGCTTTATCTCAGTTAGTTATTCATTATCTGTTCAAAATATAAGGGGAAAAAAAGTCAAAATTAGTTACACACAGAATAGCTGCAATTTGCCAACTGACTTTATGTTAATCAACGTAGAAATATATTTACAGTACTATTAATAAGCTTAACTCTATAAATTTGAAATTGGATGAATTTGAAACATGTATTTCTAAAAATTGCAAATTCCTTTATAGTGTTCAAAAATTATATTAGAGCTTAAAAATAATAAAACTCGGTGCAAAACGATGGCAAGTGTTTAACAATATTTCAATATAAAATACCAAGTGAAATTTAATGTATCAAAATATAACACGCACTAGCGTATTTCGAAGATCGTTTCATTATCATTGGCATTCCTTTCATTATCAGTAGCATACCGTTTCATTAGCATTGTTTCATATTTAAAAATGTGAAAAAATTATTCTATAAATGTTTAATAATAGAAATGTTTTGTTGGGAACATTGCAGCGATAATTTCAACACTCTGTATACAAGTGTCTACTTCTCAAATATGTTTCTTCTTCAATGGCGCAAGGGTGGGCTAAAGTCATCTGCCTACTGACAAACTTCAAGACGGAGATATTTTATTTCTACGAGATAGGGTGTCAGCCCTACGCCTAACGCTCTACAATCATATGAGACTGGAACCTTATATAGTCACATGAGACCGAAGTCTTTGATGCCTTCGTTACTCACTTAGCACTACCCAGGAGGTGCGTGTAGCTTGAAAATAAGTTACGGACACTGAGTAACACTACTCCCACAACGCTCTACGATCATGTTAGACAGGGCCCTACGGTTTAAAATGGATTCCGATCCACTACAAACATCCATGGCACCGCCGGGACTCGAAAACAAAGCCTGTGGCACCGAGCGCCAGAGCGTTAGTCAGCCCTCGGCCCTCAGGCCCCCCGAAATTAGTTTTGTATTCTGGAAAGTTTATAACAGCTATATTTTCATATTTGAAATTTCCAGTATTTCATTTGTCAACATTGTGTCCAATATTCAGCAAATTTATCATTGATGTGATATCAGGGAATCCAGAGATATAATTTTATTTTTTTATTTTGTATCACTGGAACTTTGGTTAGGTTTTTCGCTCTACGGTCATTTTGTACACACTTTGGGCTCATTAGATCGGGACCTACAGTTTAAGGTGGATTCCAAACCACTACTACTATATAACACCACATCACTGTGCATAAAGCTGAGTTGCCCCTATACAGTTCGAGAATGATTTGGGTGAGAAATCTGATTTGGCTCTGTGACGCTCTATGGTCATAAGAGACCTTGACACCCGCCTTAAAGTGGATTCCGTACCACTGACAAACATTCATGCCACAGCCAGGATTCGAACCTGAAGCTTGTGATATCAAAAACCAGAGTTCTAAACAATTGGCTATCAGGCCACCATCACTGAAAAGGTCACGCAAAATGACAAAGGGCCACGAAAAAAAAAAAATGGAATGCTGTTACTCGGGGTGTTTTGAAGAAGACGTCTAAATTTAAATTACATCAAACAAAAAAAAAATTTTTTTAAAAAAAAAAAAAAAAAAACATCAAAAAATTATGTATTCGGCAGGATATTTTTTTTTTCTTTTTTTTTTTTATAAATGAAGAAAAACCAAATTTTTTAACATTTTCTAATATTTTACTTTTGGTAATAGAAACTTAATATTTGAAAATGTAACTATGCCTTCTATTCACCTTAAATTATATATATAAAAAAAAATTATTTTCAAAAAAAATAGAAAAGCAAAACATTTTTTTATCTTACTCCTTGACAAGCATTTATTGAAATGGATGTCAAACTACTGGATGTGCCTTTAAAATTGGATGTCTGAGTCTTGCATGGACATTTATAGCTTCTAAATGTCAACAAGAAAAAAAGAAAAATCAGATTGACATCTTCACAATAGCTTTAGAATGTAGAAGGAGAAGAACCGGCTCCTCCACTCTCGCATGTGTTCATTCCATGCGATGAAGAAACCATTTATAGCAATCCGAGCAAGATGACGTGTCACGGGAAGGTAGGTAAAGAATCCTCTTTTTCTTCAGGATTGAGATGAATATTCTCCGCTCAGATTTCGAAACCATCTTGATTTAGATTTCTTTTCTGTTCCTTTTTCATCGAGAGAGGAGCAATTCGAAACTCGTTTGGAACACCTTTTTGGCAGTTGAAGATCTTCCAAATTGCTTCGCTTCGAATAGAATCTCTGCATCTTCTTCTGGCTTTTCAATGGCACTACGTGAAACAGGCGATGTTGTGGAATCTTCTTCACTTTTAATGCTTCTTCTTCTTCTGTGGAATACTTTTGGTGTATGTCTAATAGAAAAAGGTTTTTTAAAAAAGAAAAAAAAATATTCAGACATTTTACGGAAGTTTATTCATCCACTTCACTTGAAAATGGAAATGGGTATAGTTAAAATTTTTATCTAGAAGAATAAAAAAATCTAGAAGACGAAAGAAGAGATTAGAAATAGTTTTTGAATGTATTTCTTCTTACTTTAAAATGAAGTATTTATCATAATTTTCTCCTTTCTTTTCATATTAAAAAAATAATTTTGTACTAGATATATTTCTATTTTGCTTAGAAGATAACTATATATATTAAAATTTATATATTATAATCGAATATAGTATATAGGATAATCGAAGCTATATGTATATTAAATGATACATTTGATAAACTGGGAAAAGACATTTTTATGGGCAATCGATGGGCATTTTGGTAATTTTTATAGAAGTAATAAAAATTTATTACTTCTATAAAGCATCATATTTAAACAGTTTCGCATATGAATGATATATGCTTATCGGTTATATGTAATATATGCAAATAAATAATTAAAATGCTATGCACTATATTTTTCTGCCAATATTTTATAGGTTTTTCCATTTCATTTATAGATAATTTATGATATTATCCTCTGTAGTTCATGAAGATTATTCTAAGATAGAATATGTTAAATTGATGAATACTGAAAATGGGGCAGCAAGAATGAATTTTAATTAGATGATATGTTTATCTAATTACATTATTACTTTTTTTATCATCGGCTCATGATTGAGTTTTTGAAAAGTAATTTTTTCTATAACATCTGAAAAATGCAAATGCTATAAATATTCGTCTACTTCCTATTTATATATATTCGAAAATATTTGAATTCAAGATGGCCTACTTTTATTTATTTTGTTTTTACTAACATCGTTTTCGTTAGCAAAAATTACATAATTTTTCGATTTATCAATTAGAGCCTGTTAGAAGTCAACATTATTTGTTTACCCGTCGTTTGCAAGCCAAATATAAATTTTGACCACTTCCACAATCAGACATTGCCCTAATAACTGAAGTTGAATGAGGGCTGATTCCATATATAGCAGTTCTATCTTAAATCATTCCAAGCAATTTTAAGTGATTTGTCCTTGTGCTTTGTTTACTGACATAGCAAAAGAAAATCGAATCCGAAATTGCAGCCTTTTGAATTCGAACTGCATATCAGACGTTATCCAGAATATTCTGGAAATGAAGGCTTCTTCTTTAACGCCATGATGTACGCTTAGCATACCCAGTTTCCCCGTCCACACGCTGAGAAAGCCCCCCTGTTAAACTCATTCCTATGCCCATTGAATTTCAAACACCCAGTGAAGAATTCCTTTAATCGGTAACATATAGGAATCGACAATAAACTTCGATGTGCAAGACTTTTTGTGGAGATACAGGAATCTAGGATAAAACTAGGGTATTGTTATTGGTAAAATGCCAATGCATTTTTTTTTTATTATTATTATTAAGCAAAATATTTTGTGGTTGCAATATAGCGGTTAATATTTATTTATTTATTTTTTTTTGCGTTAGCTTGTCTATGTAATTATTTAACAGCGTTTTATTTTTTATACAAAACGTAAAAAAAAAAAACCGTAAAATAATGTCAATGATGAAAAAGTCGGCAAATTAGTGTACGACCTAATTGGGAAATTTCTTAATGAACAATGATCCAATTATGAATTTTTTCGATTGCTTTAAACCTTGTATTAGAAGTATCCCTGCCAATTTTGTTAAAATATTTTTGTAAAAGTACAAGTGAACATACAGATGTACAAACAAAATATAGTTTTTTCTCATTCCATTTCGGCAATCCATGTTATGAATCACTAAATAACACGCAAATCATTACTCTGAGTTTAAGGGTAAGCAGACGAAGTTTGTTTTTATTTACATAAAATATGTTAAATAAATAATTATTCGAAAATGTTGCATAGTGAAACGTAAAACAATGACTTGATCGCCTTTATACTTTTATCATTCACTATGAAAATTCGCTTTCACTAATCTTGCTTATAATCGTTCTTAATTAAAATTATGTATAAAAGTAAATAAGTTAAAAATTACAAGGTTATTCAGTTCAGATTTGCAGGAAGTGATTATCAATTTCTGTTTCATTTGCAATGATTATAGTTATTGCTCTTTTCTGAGAACTTTAAAAAATAATTTCGTTGAAAAATAGATAAAATCAAAGTTGTAAATATTGCCTGATCGGAAACATTAATTATAAATTGATATTTGTATTATTTTTAATGAAAATTCCTTTCTTTCATTCTGTATTTATTAAATTCATTTTTTACTGTATCTTTAACATTTCTAATGTCATAAAGCATATAGTATTAAATGTATAATTGCATTTCTGAGTTTCTTTTTAGTATTATTATAGTTGAGTTTCTTTTAGTATTATTATATTCTTTTTAGTATTATATTTTTAGTATATTATATAAGATTCAAGTTATTACTGGTTATGCTCAACTTAAATGTGGATAATAATAAAAAAAATCTATAATTATCAATTATTATGTTGATCATTATAAAATTTACAGATATTTTGTAATTATATCTTTACTCAAAACATTGTTCTAAAGAGATTACTTATTAACTTTATTCAATCTTCAAAAATTCATTTTACACAATGTAATGTTTTCTATAATTTTTTTTATCAGTTGAATTTCATAACCAGTGCTTGTTTAACCACTCCTAAAGAACAGTTTATTCAAATATTAATGAAAATAAACAATTCTCCATCAGCTCGATTTCTCTTTGAAATTCGCAGTTTCAAATCAGCTAATAGATTTCCTTTTGCTTTGAAATACTACGGCTAAAATACTCTATAAAAATATGTATGTACATTCTCTAAAATTCTCTTACAAAATGTCTTAAGCTATTCGGTGGATCTATATTCCTCCGCCGAGCTTGTCTCCTTCCCTATCGTGACGTGCTGGAGAGGTGTGCGACGGTTGACCGGATGGGCTTTATAGTTAATGGCCCATCTCGGGTTAAAAGGGGGCGGGACATTGTTTCGCAGAATTGCAGGAAGTGACCCACCGGAAGTAATTCCACCCGGAGGAATCGCGCTGGATGCGAGATTTATGAATGCGGTCACGTTTGCGTTGTGCGAAAGCTCGTGTTTACAAAAGCGAGTGGCTTTCAAGTGGCCGGATTTCAGCGGGTAGTTAATGTCTGGGACGTGAACTATGGATTATCTGCGCTCGCTACCTTAAGTCTTAAAATTATTCGCGAGTAATTCTACTTTGAACGCATTTCGAGAAATTATCTTACACGTAAGGATTCCAAACGTTTTACAATTGGTTAAATTTTCTGAATTATACTTGTTTTTCAAAGAAATAAAAAGAAAATGCTGTTTTTCTAATCCCACTTTGTCGACGGCATCATCTAGACCAAGTCCATGAACCTGTGTGTACTCATGAAAGGAGGAAAGGTGGGAGACATCTTTTGTTTTATTGGAGCACCCTTAGAAAAAGTCGGCTCCGAGTCACTGTAGAAAAGGACAGTGCCTTCTGGACTGACTTTTAGGAGAAACTACTCCGCAGCGTCGTATTGTGTGGAGAAAACCTGGAAAGCTCCCACCACGTATTCCGACTAACGAGGCAAGACGTTGAACATCACAAATGCCATCGAGCTTCCTCATTTTCTGAAGCAGTGCCAACAACAAAGTCGCCCGTAGACTAAACCTCTGCCCTAATGCTCACCAGCGAGTCACGAGTCAGCGTGTCCACGACCTAAAATTATGTATGTCCCAAATGCGTTTTCTTGGTATTACCGTCTGGACGTGGTTTAACAAATAATCGATTCATCCTTTTCCGTCTTTAAAACGATTGTTTACATTATCACAAATCGGTTATAGAACTACATCTTGGGAAGCCAAATGAGTCAAAATAAAACAAAAACAAAAAAAAATTGGATTGTAATGTTAAAATTTCTTATAAATTAAATGAATTTAATTTTTAAAACTGAACATTGGTCATTTACTAAAATATATTCATTTAGAAGATTTATCGTGGAGAGAGTACAGCTTAAAAGTGTTTTTAAAAGGGAAAAAAAAAAAGGGAAATTGGAAGGGTCTTAAAAGACGCAGAAAAATCGAATATCCACAAATCCGCCAACGGAAGGAAAACTGTTCGGCGTAAAAGAGAGATATCTCTGAATCTACTGGAATCGACTCTTATTAGAAAAGAAGCGAAGGAGGCATAAACAGCGTCTAAAAGACTGGCAGCTTCCCCGTCCAGGGAGATTTCTGCGAGAAGCATTCTTGTAAATTCCCACTTGGTTTGATTACGAGATCTAATTTTATGATCGCGAGGGCTGCGGCTCTTGTTTACGATTCCACTATTTTCCTTTTCGTGTTTTTCCGACACGTTTCGCGGAGAGAATCGTTCCTGTTTTCGCGGATCGTATAGTGGAGAAACGCGTTGGAAGACCGAGGCACCCGCTGTTTTTCACAGGAGACGAGATGGTTTTAACATCCACAATTCTTACTTTAAAGTGAGAACACTTTCAGCAACGTGTTCGATTTTTATGCTTGAAAAATAGTCGAAACTGCTAAAAGTGAGCGAAAAATATAGTGGTTGTGAAAATTGTATTTAAAAAATAATAAAAGAAAAATATTTGTTTAAATTTAACTGTCAACTGCATTATTTAGCTGGATATAAAATCATTAACGAGTTATATTAAAATATATTTTATTGTGATCATGACTATTTTTGTGATACCTTCAGATATAAATAGATAAAAATATATCTTTCCTGTTATTCGCCCATAATAAATTCTGAATTATAATACTGTCATATTATTTCTGGAATTATTTCATGAAGACAACGAATAGATGTAGATCTATAAAAGTATTCTGGAGAAAAAAGGCATGGAAGAATTGCATCCCAAAGGTGATATCCACTACCTTCAGAATCATCGGAACGTCGCCCGAATTACAAAAGGGCGCTGCAAACTATTTTCGCCCACATAAACAGCGAAAACGGGGATTTCGGAAGATTGACTTCAGCCCTTGCTTCACGCCCATGTTGCTGGGTTCTTTTCTTTTTTAAATTTTATTTAAAGAAATTGTTCTACTTAAGATGGATGGATCTCTGGTGTACGCGCCTGAGTTATAGCGCAGAAATGAATTCGGAATGGTAGATTCCTCTGTAAATAAATTTATTCTGAGCAGTCGTGATCCGTCTTTTTGTTGTTGGCAAGTCCCAAACATAGCTTTTAGTTGAGCTGAACTGAATATTATTAACTCAATTTTTCTTTTCATGCAATGGCAATATTTGTTTCTGATTTTGGCAATAACATTTATTTTCTATGTTTTGTATATGTACACTGAAGTGACAAAAGTCATGGGATAGCAATATGCAAATTTTCAGATGACAGCAGCATCGCGTAGAACAGGTATAAATGCGCAGTGCTTTCATTTCTGTTCAAGTTTTTCATGTGAAGAGGTTTTGACGTGATGATGACCGCACGACGGGAATTAACAGACTTTGAACGCGGAATGTTAGTTGGAGCTAGACGCATGGGTCATGCCATTTCGAAATCGTTAGGGAATTCAACATTCCCAGATCCACTGTGTCAAGAGTGTGCCGAGAGTATGAAATTTCAGGCATAACATCCCACCAGGGACAGCGCAGTGGTCGACCGCCTGCACTTAACGACCGAAACCGGTGACGTCTGCAAAGAGTCGTAAATTCTAACAGACAAGCAAAACTGCGTCAAATAACCGCAGAATTCGATGTGGGACGTACAAGGGACTTGTCTGTTAGAACTGTGCGGAGAAATTTGGATTTCTTGGGCTATTCCAGCAGAAGACGACTCGAGTGCCTTTACTGACAGAACGACATCGCTTGCAGCGACTCTCGTGGGCACGTGAACATATCGGTTGGTCCCTAGATGAATGGAAAACCGTGGCCTGGTCCGATGAGTCACGATTTCAGTTGGTAAGAGCTGATGGTAGGGTTCGAGGGTGGCGTAGACCCCACGAAGCCATGGACCCAAACTGTCAGCAAGGCACTGTTCAAGCTGGTGGTGGCTACGTAATGGTGTGGACTGTTTTTCATGGCATGGACTTGGTCCTCTGGTGCGACTGGACCGAACATTGACTGGAAATGCTTATGTTCAGCTACTTGGAGATCACTTGCAGCCATTCATGTACTTCATGTACCCAAACAACGATGAGATTATTATGGATGACAATGCGCCATGTCATCGGGCCACAACTTTTCGCGATTGGTTTGAAGAACATTCTGGACAATTCCAACGAATGATCTGGCCACCTAGATCGCTCGACATGAATCCCATCGAGCATTTATGGGACATCATCGAGAGGTCTGTTCGTGCCCAAAATCCTGCACCATCAACGCTTTCACAATTATGGACGTCTATCGAGACAGCATGGCTCAATATTCCTGCAGAAGACTTCCAACGACTTGTTGAGTCCATTCCACATCGAGTTGCTGCACTTCGCAGGGCGAAAGGAGGGCCGACACGATATTAAGAGGTATCCCATGACTTTTGTCACTTCAGTGTATATCAATACATTTATTTATTAGCTATTTTGCATTAGAAATCAATAAAATTTTATGTTTATTATCTGACATTTGTAAATTTTTTTTTTTCATGATTGTAAATATAGATGAAAAGAAACCGCTGACTCGGGCATGTACATCGCAGAGATGAGGGAAACATCATTAAAACGATTATGCTATGCAAATTGTTCACCACAGGAAAAACCAAGGGAAAGTTGGACTGATAGTGTCGAGGAGGATCTAAATCTGAAAATTATTAGCTGGAAGATATTGGCATTGGAGGGTGACAGATACAGAGTCGTTGTGTGGGAGGCTCAAGCCTGTACATGCTAGTAAAGCAAAATATATAAACATATAATGCTAGTAAACAAAAGAAATACAGAGTTATAAAAGCAAAAACACTCAAAATATTTTTAAAAGCTTTATGTTAACAGTGGGGGGGGGTAATGTTAAAAAAGCGTACAATTTTATGTTTGATAATAAAAGTATATGTCAAGCAGAAGTCATAGCTTTTAAAGTTAACTTGTAATTAAACCTCAGGATGAGGTTAATTACGAGTTTAACTTATTAACTTAATATGTTATCTAATTAACTTATATATTTGTATGTGTGTGTATGTATACACTCGATACAGTAGTAATAATCTGAATGAGTCATTTGTGATAGAATCCATCAGTATGTCTTCAGAGAATCATTGAAAAAACGCATTTAAAATTCTGAATTTCCCACCACTTAACTTAAATTTATAAAAATGATATAAAGAGATGTTTCTTAATAAAAATTTCTCTGCAGTCAAAATATTTATCTGGTTGGAATAAAATCTGGAATAAAATATTAAGACTTCCTGCATAAAGACAATTTTATTTTCGTGCATTTCTTTAAAATCATCAATTCTTTAAAGGTGCAATATATTCCTTCTATAATTTCAAACATTGTTGATGTAACAAACGTAAATTCGGTACAATAATAATAAACAAAAATTTATATTTGACGAATGGATTTTGTCTTGATAAATATTTTACTTTAGTCATATTATTTCCATGGTGCCATGGTAAATCTAAGGTAATAACTATTGAACCTTCCTGTTGGACGATAAGAATTTTTATTATTATTCATAGATTTCATTAAAATCATAAAGGCTTAACAGTAGGACGAAAGACGAAAACGATGAAAGATAATAAAATGCATAAACTGCCAAACAATGAAATCAATTACAAAAGTAACATACCTCTCTGGAATAAAAGTGCACACTTTGATAACTCCTACCAACTTATGAGAACACGTTTGATGTCTTTCTTTAATCTTCCAATGGAGATAACAATGCATTGTTTGCAGTGTAAAACAACGAAATGAGGCTTGATTCCAGATTCAAAACCATCTATGGAAGCTCGTGTTGATTCCATTGCTGCTTTCACAGACTGCATTCATCCATGACAAAGATCCAAGTCATTATCCTCCGCAAACACTTGGATTTCCCTCGTGAGGAGCTGGATGCGATGTTTCTTCTTCGCTTTCGCTCTTTGGAAGTTTGTCGAAGAGCGTAACGCTCTCTATTGAAAGGAAGGAACGCATCACAGACAGCTTTGTTCGCTCTGAAAACTGATGAACAACGGAAGACAACAATCCCTGATGGACTTGGCGATGGCAAGTCGTTGAAGAGTTCTGGCAGATAGCGGTGTTGGTAGAAAATGAAGATTTGTTTCATCGAGATAGGCCGCATAAATAACATGTAACACATAGGGTGTGGGAATTAATTATATTTACCAACGAAATGAAAATATAATAATACAAAATATTTAAATAAACGGATGAGATTTAGAAAGCGAGTTTTGTAACCATTGTTTAACAGCCCGATAAGACTTAATTAATTTCAGCAGTCATAAATAAGCTTCATTAATTATTTTTACTTCTTAAAATTGCGTCATGAATTCTTTAGAGGAATATAATATTAAATAAATATTGAAAAGAAAGTGAAACACAAATGAACATGCTACATTTAATAACTTTAATCAGATAATTTTTTTTGCTTTATATTTGCTTTCTAAATTAACATATTAATGGAGACCCATTAAAGTCTAATTTGCAATATAGTGTAGATTTATTTATTTAAAAGAAAGCTATCTCTGAAATAATAATATTCAGTAATATAATCAGCTTTCAGAAAAGAAAAGAATGCTAAAATTTGTGTTACCAGAATTAAGATGTTTACAAGTGAAAAGAGATTAGCATTTATTTATGTCGGATCTGGCTCTAGATAACGCAGCATGGGAAGAAAACATATAAATTTGGAAGATATATTTCGAAGAGGAGTATTATGTTATGTGAGATCTAAATAAATGTAACAAGGAGTCCCGTGTGTGACTGTTATGCTAACTATTCTTATTACATTTGTTCATACATAATATCAAAACATTACACAACGTTATTAGCTTTTTAAGGAGTGGTTATTTTGTGTGTTTTTTTTTATTTGATTGATGCTTCACGTTTATAAGAAAATATCGCAACAATTTATTAAAATAAGATGATTAAATAAATATTTTTAGCAATTCAATTATATAAATTTTACAAAAAAATTAATTTTTCAACAAAAAAAAAATTTAATTATGCATACTTTTTAAAAAATTAAGTAAAAAAAAAAAAGAAACGACTGGATTGGCACAAATAAAAAGTTTTAAATCATTAAAAATTTTCTTCTTTTTCATTAAGCAGCCTGGCGGGCAATTAGCCAGCGCTCTGGCCTTTGTTATCACAGGCTTCATGTTCGAAACCCGGTCATGGCATTGACGTTTGTTGGTGGATTGATATCCACGTTAAACTGTAGGTCCCGGTCTAATTAGTCTAAATTGTGTACAAGATGACCGTAGAGCGACAAACTAAATCAATCGTTTTCATTACTTCTTAAAAATTAGCCTTAGCTGAAAAATGTGTTTAAATTTAATTGTCAACTGCATAACTTAGATTGATTCAAAATCAATAACGAGCTATATAAAAACGTAATTTATTGTGTTCGTGCCAATTTTGTGATATCTTCAGATATAAATGAATAAAAATATATCCTTCCTGTTTTTATCGCATAATACGTCCTGAATTATAATACTGCCATATTATTTCTGAAATTATTTCATGAAGACAACGAATAGATATATATCTTTCAAAATATTCTGATAAAAAAATGGAAAAATTGCGTCCCAAAGGTGAGATCCATTTCCTTCAGAATCATCGGAACGTCGCCTGAATTACAAAAAGGGCGCTGTCAACTATTTCCGTGCTCCATAAACTGCGAAACGGGGGCGCCCCGGGATTTCGGAAGATTCGACTTCATCCTTGCTTCACGCCCATGTTGCTGGGTTCTTCTTTTTTTTAAATTTTATTTAAAGAAACTGTTATATTTAAGATGGATGGATCTCTGGTGCATGCGCCCGAGTTATCGTGTAGGAATGAATTTGGAATGGTGGATTCCTCTGTGATTAAATGTATTCTGAGCAGTCGTGATCCGTCTTTAGTGTTGTTGGCAAGACCATAAACATAACTTTTTAGTTGAGCTGAACTGTATATTTTTATGTCATATCTTTCTTTATATGCAATGACAATATTTGTTTCTGGAATAGTATTTATTTGCTAGGGTATTTGCATATAAATACATTTATTTATTTGCTATCTTGCAATAGAAATCAATACAATTTTATATTTATTATCTGTCAGTGGTAAAATTTCTTTTTTTATGCTTTCTATTAGCTGAAAGTACCATTTATGATAGGATCTAACATAGTGTCATTCGTGTGCAAAGAAAAATCCATGAGCAAAGCATTCAAAGTTCAATATTCCCAAAACATAACCGAAATTTTTCAAAATGCTATAAAGACGTTTGGTTAGGAAAATATGTCGAAATAAATTTTAAATTAAAAAAAAAAATTGTACCATTTTAAAACAATTCTAAATTGTTTTAAAAATTAAAAATAACACCTCACGTATAAAAGGAAACCAAATAAGTATCAATCATTTTTAAGAATTCCGTGAATCACTTCAATTGAATATGTGTTGAAAAAGAAATAAAATTTGCAAAACGGTTTTTAATTCAAAGGTTAAAATTATGGAATTTAATTTATTTCTAAAGCTCATCTAATGGAAGATCCCCACATACACCTACATAAAAAAAATATTTTAAGTGAATTTAATTTTAATCCAAATTCATGAGAATCTGGAAGAAAGAGGCAGAAAACAATTTATTAAATTAATTTTTTTTCCCTCGTTTTTGATTTCTTAATTCCATTTTTAATTAAATTAAATTAAATTCGCCACCATTTGGTACCGTGGGGGTTTAAAATTAAAAAAAGAGTTATTTCTGTGAAGAAAAACGAAAGTTAATTAAATTTTTTTTTTTTTTCTCATAGCAGAGACAGAGAGAATCCCCACCTTCTATTTTGTGCCGTCCAGGGAAATCCAGACCTAAACGAGGTCACGTGATGCCAAATAGCTTCATTAAATTAATTTTCTTCTTTTCTTCTTACTTTGTTAATTTAAATATGTTTAGCTTTTTTTCTCTTTATTTAATATTTTTTAACAAACAAAAATAGTGGCTTATTTAAAATGTCGAGACATAAACAAATTTTTACGTTGATATATACCAAGTGAACATGGACCTAACGACTAATTAATAAAAAAAGACTAATTAATAAAAAAAGACTAACGACTAATTAATAAAAAGACGAATATCAAAAAATATATAAAATATAGTAATTAACATAAATAGAACAAATTAATATCGTGAGCCTTCTGGAAATATCTAGAATTCTGTGCAAATATTTCATTTATTTGAACAGGAGTGATTCAGAAGAAAGCACAATGGATAACCAAAACAACGGATCTGAGTTCGAAACCTTACCGAACCGGATTGTCATGAAATTTGTTTGTCCTTCCATTGGACTGGTAGGTTAGAGAATACGGATTCCCCTTAACATACCCTAGAGAGAATGTTCGTTCAAAATTTATTATCATCACCAGTGGCTCAACAATCCAATGGTGGGCCAAGGCCGTCTGCCTACTGGCAGATTTCGAGACAGGAGATATTACTTTTTACGGGGTAGAGTACTTTTTAGAGTTGTCGGCCCTATGCTCAACTCTCTGCAATCATATTAGACTGAGCCCTACTGTTTAAAGTGGATTCCGAACGACTATAAACATCCATGTCACCGCCAGGACTCGAATCCGAAACCTGTGGCACCGACCGTTAGTCACTCATTCATCAAGAAAATTAAAATAAAAGTTAGGTGTAGTATATCAGGATCATTGTTGTGCACCTTATGCAATGCTGGATCTATTACGTATCTGGCGAATGAATTAGAGCAAACTGCGTAGTAGCATTTGAAAATAAAAACTATTTCATTTATTCAAATTTTCGAATTATAAAAAAGTGATACATTTTTCTTTTAAAAATTGTTGGAATCAATATATATTTTTTTTATTTTATTTAAATAAATACCAAAACTTCCTATTTCGTGATTTTTTTTTTTTTTACCATGTGTGAACATGTTGTTCTGTTATGGGCCCTTTCATATTCACAAAAATACATATGATGATAATATGTAAGAATTAAAACATTATAATTTAAAACAAATTAATATCCTCGCGAAACTTTCATTTCAAAAAATTTTAATTAAATTAAACACTCATTTGCTTCTTGATTTTAATTACGTGCGTTACTAAAATTTTCATGAATTATGTATTGCAAAGGCTAACGATTTGCCAATATTAAATCGCGTGCTCTGCATTTCATTTTGAACTGTTTGGTTTTTAGAATATAACACAAATGATTTCCTGAATATTTAATTAAAATTATTATTATTTTTTACCTGACGCTGAAGTTCCTTTTTAGTTTATAAACAAAAACATATCCATTCTTAAGTTTTCTAATTATTAAATTTCACTGTCACTTTTTTGAGAACGAGAATTACCGAGTAATTCAGTTAGTAAAATAATTTTTATATATAAACCAATTATTCAATGTTCATACTAATTAGCTAATAGATAATAAGATTTTCATGGTGGGAATTTAATATTTAGGAGTAATTTTTTTCTTTCATATTTTATTAAACTGCAGGGAAATATGTATATAAAGGCAAGAAAAACTTTTTCTTTTTTTTTAAGTACCAGTAATATATTTATTATTTTGCCTGAAAATGAGATAAATTCTTTAATTTTATATGTAACTAGCAGAAAAGGACTCGCTTTACCTGATTACAGAAAATAAAATATTTATAATTTTGGTAAATTTTATTAGTAAAATATATCAGTGCAGAATTAAAGATTTAAGACTTTAAGTAACTCGCTTAAAAAATTATAATAATTTCAACAATTTGTTTGCCCCTTTAATACGTTTTTATACTTATAATATAGGGATGGTTTATAAAACACATTAAAGATAAATATTATAAAGGTTCTGCCTTATATTTTTACAATAACTTACCTGGCGCCATCTGGTATCAGTGAATATAAGATTTTTATTTAATTAATAAATAGGGAATGAATTATCGAAAAGAGGTAAAATTTTGGAAGAAGTGAATGGGGGGGATTTTGCTCATTTTGTGGGTATTTATGTAATACATGTCATCACTTCCAGTTTGCAGTGATAGAGCGTAATTAATCAAATAATGATCGCTTCAGTACGTTGCTGTTGTGATTGTTACAGTTTGCTTCAAACGAATTTAATTCTAAATAAATGTCTTTTTTAATTTAAACATCTTGAATTCATACTTCAAGTTTCACCAGACGTTTTTTTTTTTTTTTTTTGCTTTTATGTCAAAAGAAGATAACGATTAATTACTTCATCATCATTCATTACTTTAGTATGAAGTATGGTATTATATATATATATATATATATATATATATATATGAAAAATAATAAAATGAATTAAGTTATGAATACCTGAAATTTTGCTTTTTCCTCCATTGAAACTATATAAGAATTTAAACTTTTATCGCGTATAATTTTTATACTCATTTCTTCTTCAATCAACAGTGGCTGTTCGTTATTTTTAGATCCCTGAGCAATTGATGTTTCTATACTTGAGAGTTTTAGAGAAGGTTCCTTTTCAATGTCTGACAGGAAGTTCAATCAACTTAGTGGCTGTTGGATAATTCGTTATGAGAATTTGACAAAAGTCAGGGATAGCAATATGCCAGATGAGCATCGCGTAGAATAGGTATAAATGCGCAGTTTTCGCAGAGCTTTCATTTCTGTTCAAGTTATTCATGTGAAGAGGTTTTGACGATGAACCGCACGACGGGAATTCCTTTGAACAATGTCTGGAGCTAGACGCAAGTCATGCCATTTCGGTTGTCCACTGTGTCAAGAATGTGCCGAGAGTTTTCTGGCATAACATCCCACCATGGAATGGTCGACCGCCTGCACTTTTCGTTTTAACAGACAAGCAACACTGAAATAACCGGAAATCAATGTGGAGCACACTTGTCTGTTAGAACTAGCTGGGCTATTCAGCAGAAGACCGACTCGAGTTTTCATCGCTTGCAGCGACTTTCTTTTGGTCCCTAGATGAATGGAAAATCCCTGGTCCGATGAGTCACGATTTCAGTTGGTAAGAGCTGATGGTAGGGTTCGAGTGTGGCGCAGACCCCACGAATGGACCCAAACTGTCAAGGCACTGTTCAAGTTGGTGGCTCCTAATGGTGTGGGCTGTTTTTCATGGCATGGACTTGAAGAATAAATTCCAACGTCAAATCAAAGGTCTGTTCGTGCCCAAAATCCTGATCAACGGGAGATCGAGACAGCATGGCTCAATATTCCTGCAGAAGACTTCCAACGACTTTTGAGTCCATATCTCCACCAAAAATAAAAGTCAGATCAAATAGCCGATAGACGCGGCCTGATGGGCCAATTGGCAAGTGTCCTGGCCTTTGGTACCACAGGTTTCAGGTTCTAATCCTAAGGGTGGCATAGTTTTTTGTTAGTAGTTCGAAATCTACGTTAAACTGTAAGTCCCAGTCTAATAAATCTAAATTGTGCAAACAATGATGGTCGAGCGACAAATCAAAGCACCAAATATACTCTTCTTCAAAGCAATGAGACACTGCCAGCCTATAAACATCTATATCTAATCATTGTCCTTTTTGCTTGCTAGTTACCAACAATGAATCATCGTTAAGGTAATTTATGTTAATATTATGATTCATAGAATTTTTCAAAATTTTTAAGGTTGATTCTTGCAAATAAAACGCCGTTACTATCAGATTCAAATATTTTATTTTCCCTTGCGTTTTACCTTCTGAGCGCGAATGCTTTCTAGTCAATAAATCAATCCCCTTTTTTACATTTATTGAACAGATCCCCGTATTCTAATCCCTCATTATTTCTTCTCGGGTCACTTTAACAAGGGCCCGGGGCACATTCTGAAAGATCGTTAGAAGCCCCGAAAAAGGGCACGGGACACATATTTACCTTTTATCTACTTCATTAAGGGAATATTCATTAAATAATTCAACTTCAGCTAATTTAAGTTTCCTTCGGTGTTATTTTTTGTCTGGTTTTTAGTCTTTTATGTTTATTACCTGAAAAGGGATGAGCGAATATGTTTCTGCATTAAAAATTATTTCTTTTGTTGAAATTTCTATGTAGTACAACTTAAAAAAGACACTAGGGAACACATGCCTATTTAAATATATGCATATTGTTACATTTTCAACATAGTTTTTACTGGCCGAATCATACCCCAGTAGCAATGCGAGCAGCTAAAGTGCACAAGAGTTGAGGTTCGAATCCTACTGCGGCATTCGTTACAGTCCTTTCAGAAACGAGAATGGCGATTGCGAAAGCAGGTGTAAATACGTCTTTGCAGACATAGTAGGCTGCGTGGTGGGGGTTTTACAAGGGTTCGAGAATTTGCAGCAATTTGTTCAAATTGCTTTGAATTGCAATTTGGTTTCTGGTTGAGCTAATATACAAATGGATTTAAAATCGGCCAAAGAACTGAAACAATTAGTTTGTGTAAGAAAGTCATAATAACATCCACTATATAAAAAGTTTCATTTCATTGTTAGTCTGACAAAAAAAAATTTTTTTTTTAATTTATTGCAGATTCGAAGTTTGTATAAGTTGCATCGACGAAACTGACTACAGTCGTTATACTGAAACATGAACACCAATATCTGCAGAAGAGTAGATCTAAAAAGAAAAATACTTGTGCACAAAATGTACAAAAACAGAGAAAAAAATAATTTATACTGAAAAATTAGCCAAGAAACCACAATAAATTATTTAATTACAAAAACTTGAAAATTAGGATTAGGTATTTTTTTTATCATTGTAATCCATGTTATTCCTGCTTGGTGGATGACTAGATCCAAAATCAAAACAAATCTAGCTATCTAATCCAATAACGTAAAGGAACCAAAAAGAAGTAGGTAAGAAATAGATCTAATAAATGAGAATTTTGACAGTGCAGCATATTTTACAGAAAAAAATTATTATTTTAATTTAAAATAATCTATTCAACTTGCAAAATACTCATCATACCAAAAAATTTAAGAATGTTAGCTCTTTAGAATTCACATTTTATTAATAGTCCTTGGTTTCCCCATAACCACTTCATAAAAAGTTTTTTTTGAATTAAATGACCAAAGAATAAACTTAATGAATAATTCAATTCTTTCAGTTTATTGCATTAAAAATTTCCTTAGAAATTTCGGAACTGTTTCTATAAACTGACAGGGAAAGTTTCATTAGAGTGAAGAATTTTAAAGAATTTTTCTTTGGCGATATAAAGTAACATTGCGAAAATTTTTCATTGGTTTGCAATTATTCTAATGAGAAATCATTTTAAAAAAAATTTTCTTAACCGTTTTAAATAGCTAGGTTGGAAAAGTTTAACTTCGCTGTTTTTAATTCGCATTAAATTACGACCTTTTATTTTTTATTACTTCAGAGAATTTGAGGCAGGAAAGCTGACGTATCGATTCGTTTCTTTCGAATGCTTTAAATGAACGACTTCTAAAAGAATGCTTACCTCGAGATTTTTGCCGAAAGGAATAATTCAATCATCTGTATTCGCGATTTAATGACCTCTCATTTAAGAAAAATGACTAGAAACTTAAATATTTTTTTTTTTTGAGCCGACATTTTTAAAATAAATTGATGAATATTGCTGAATAAAATTACTGCATTTTCTGAGTGAAAACTTGAAAGATGAGAGGAAATAGTTTCTCATTTGTTAATGAATTCGGTTCATAAAAGAAATATTTCTTAATTGACACAGGATGGCTTTGACAAGTTGAAATAATTTTTAATAAAGTTCATCGTTTAAAACAATTACTCAATAGTTTAATAATTTTATTGAATTTATGAATATGAATTTTTTTTTTTTTTTTGTAGTAAAGGAAAAGGTGAACGAGGGACTAGCGCTCAATACCACAGATTTCTGGTTCGAGTCCCGTCGATGCCATGGATGTTTGTAGTGCTTCGGAATCCACTTTAAACCATAAGTCCTGGTCTAATAGGATCGTAGAGCGTTGTGAGGGTAGTGTTACTCACATCCCTAGCATATCTTCAAGTTTCACGTAACCCCTGAGTAGTGCTAAATGAGTAACTGCGGTGCATGTCTTGCTGAAACAGATTAACTGTCTCTGTATTGTCAGCTGCATAAGAACAACAACTTATGCAGAAAAGGTACAAATACGTAGATTACGAACGTTGGGGTTCGAGTTCCGGTGGTGCCAAGAATGTTTGTAGTGGTTCAGATAATGGTTCATCCACTTTTTAAAATTTATTGAACATTCGAAGTTCGTATAAGTTGCGTCGACAAAACTGACCACAGTCATTATAGTGAAGCATTAACACCGATATCTGCAGAAGAGCAGATAAAAAAAAAAAATACATGTGTACAAAACATACAAAAACAAAGTAAAAAATAATTTATACCTAAAATTAACCAAAAACATCAATTAATTAATTGCAATATTTTAAAAATAAGGATTACATAGTATTTCTACAACATTGTTACATGTTATTTCAGTTATCCATATTTTCCCTATTATATCCATGCTATCCATGTTATCCGTGTTTGTTTATTAATTTTTAATCTACGTTATCCATGCTTAATAGATGACTTGATTCAAAACCAAAACAAATCTAGCGATTTCTTCCAATAACGTGATGGAACTAAAAATAAAAATATATCTAATAAATGGGAATTTTGACAGTGCAGCATATTTTACAGAAAAATTTATTATTTTAATTTATAATAATCAAGTCAACTTGCAAAATAATTTTCGTACAAAAAAAAATTGAACAATATTAGCTTTTTAGAATTCACATTTTAAATTTGTTAAAAGGAAGAAAAAAAGTTTTTGAATTAAATGATCAAAGAATAAACTTAATGACTAACTCAATTCTTTCAATTTATCGAATTAAAAATTTCCTTAGAAATTTTGGAACTGTTTCTAAAAGCTGATAGGGAAAGTTTCATAAGAGTGAAGAATTTTAAAGAATTTTCTTTGAGTATATAAAGTAACGTTGCGAAATTTTTCATTGGTTTGCAATTATTCTAATGAGAAATCATTTTTAAAAAAAGATTTTCTTAACCGTTTTAAATATCCAGGTTGGAAGAGTTTAACTTTGCTGTTTTTTATTCGTCTTAAATTACGACCTTTTTTTTTCTTATTACTTAAGAGAACCTGAAGCATTAGAGCTGATGTACCGATTCGTTTCTTTTGAATGCTTTAAATGAGCGACTTTTAAAGGATGCTTACGTCGAGATTTTTGCCGAAAGGAATAATTCTATCTTCTACTGTACTCGCGATTTAATGAGCGCTCATTTAAGAAAAAAAGCTACCAGAAACTTAACTTTTTTTAAGCAAACAGTTTTAAATAAAGTGATGAAAGTTGCTACATAAAATTACTATGCTTTATAAAGTGAAAACTTTCTCATTTGTCAATGAATGCGGTTCTTAAAGAAAGAAAAAATTAAAAAGAAATATCTTTTAATTGACACTGGATGGCTTTGACAAGTTGAAATAATTTTTAATAAAGTCCATCGCTTATAACAATTATTTAGCAGTTTAATAATGTTATTGAATTTATGGATATGAATATTTTTGTAGTAAAGGAAAAGGGCTCGTTTCGCGTTTTCAATACTCAGTCCATTAAATCTTTTGATGATGGACATCATTTTGATCGTTATAAGCGTTTCGAAAGTTATGAGCACCACGTCAACAAATGGATTTCTTAAACATGGAGGGACATTTTAGTTTGTCAGTTTTCGAGAGTGAAGATTACATAATATTATTAGGAAATTAATAGTTTAAAAAATTGGTTTGTCAGTTGTCGAGAATAAAATGACTGACGTGAAGATTGCAAAAGCGTTATATTATTATCTAAAAACCCCACGCTTTTAGGACAATTAATTTGCTATATTGTTATTCTTATGCTAATTAAATGGTAGTTATTTTTTATTTTTTACTTTTTAGTTTTGATTAACAGATTTTTTTAAACTATTCATTTTTTTATTTGATTTTAACTATTAATTTATTTTTTTTACTTTTTAAAAAGCATGTTTTTTACAAACTAATGACAATTTAATAAAATAAATATTTTTAGGTGTACAATTCAATTATTCCGATATATAGTCAAAAATTTATTTTACTGAATACATTTTTTAAAAAAAAATTAAGTAAAAATAGATTAGAAACTTGGCCCTTATAAAAATCTGTTTTAATTCATTAAAAAATTTTCTTCTTTTCATTACTTCTTAAATATCAGTTTCAGCTGAAAAATTTGTTTAAATTTAATTGTCAGCTGCATAACTTATAAGCGTGATTTAAAAAATAAGAATTACGCGATAGTTTATCAAAAATTTTTTTAAGAATGTAAAAATTTTAAAAAATTTTCTTTTTTCATTACTGTATAAAGTGACGTTGTGGATATTTCATTGGTTTTCTTTTTGCAATTATTCTAATGAGAAATCATTTTTAAAAAAGATTTTTCTTAACCATTTTAAATAGCCAGGTTGGAAAAGTTTAACTTCGCTGTTTTTTTATTCGCATTAAATTACGACCTTTTTTTTTTTATTACTTCAGAGAATTTGAAGCAGGAGAGAGCTGACGTATCGATTCGTTTCTTTCGAATGCTTTAAATTAAGGACTTTTTAAAGAATGCTTACCTCGAGATTTTTGCCGAAAGGAATAATTCAATCTTCTGTTCTCGCGATTTAATGAGCTCTCATTTAAGAAAAGTCACCCAGAAACTTAAATATTTTTTTGAGCCAACATTTTAAAATAAATTGATGGAAGATTGCTGAATAAAATTACTGTATTTTCTGAAGTGAAAACTTGAAAAAGAGAGGAAATAGTTTCTCATTTGTTAATAAATGCGGTTCTAAAAAAAAAAAAAAATTCAAAGAAATATTTCTTAATTGACACAGGATGGATTTGACAAGTTGAAATAATTTTTAATAAAGTCCATCGTTTAAAACAATTATTAATTTAATTTTTATTGAATTTATGGATATGAATATTTTTTTGTAATAAGGGAAAAGGGTACGTTTTGCGTTTTCAATATTTAGTCCATTAAATCTTTTGACGATTGACATTGTTTTGGTCGTTATAAGCTTTTCGAAAGTTATGAGCACCACATAACAAATGTTTTTCTTTAAATGTGGATGGGCATTTTGGTTAATCAGTTGCCGATTGTGAAGAATTACCACTAATCCCGGTATTAGTTTACGATCTCACTTCAAAGGAGTTGAAACTACAACACCCGGAGGCAAGTGACTAAATGTTTCAAAAGTGCGAGTGGATTACAATGGAAGTAATGTTTTATGCGGCTTTACCCACCATTTGGTGGTCGAATCGGAGAATATCACTGAAAACTACAGACTTATAAACTACATTTTGATGCAAAACTTCATTAAAATGGCACCGATTCTACAGATTTTGCACAGTTTTTGTAAATTCAGTGATTATGATGTTAGTGTTTGTATTTTCTATTAAAAATATTGCATCAAGGTGGTTTACTTGATATTAGTACAATAGGATCCGAGGATCTAAAAGGGCCAGTGACTAAAGCAGCCTGTGACTTTCTTCCGCTCTTTAGCCATCCCAAATGGATGGATATGTGCACATAGCATACGTGTTTCAGGTGCATTGCTATACATGCGTTCAATTAGGACGATGCTCATCAATCAAATGTGCATGAAGAACTGTGCATTACAACACAATTCCATTTTTAACAACACAATCCGGACCTTTATTATTTACTTCTGTTAAATTTATTGGTTATGATATATACTGCAACTCGTCTATCTGCATGAAGTGGCAAACAAAGCCTTCATTTAAATCTGCAAAAAAAAAAAAATCTCGGTTAAATACGGTTATCAGTGCAGCCAAACCATATATTTGTATTTTTCTTGTTGGCAGATTCTGTTAGTGATTTTGTAATTTACTATCAAATTTTCGTTCTTGATGTTAATGAGAGAAATTATAATTATAAAAAAAACTTAAGTCCCCAAATGTGACCAAGGGGGTCAATATGTTAAGTAAGGTGCATGTTTGACCATAGTTTTTATAAAAGAATGACAGTTTTTTTAATAAATTTATTTTTATGTTTTAAAAAAACTTTCTAGAAATTATTAATAATATATAGCAAAAGAATTTGCTCCACTAATGCACGAAACTGCACTAGCTGCACGAACACATTACTCATTTTAGCTGTTACTGTTTATATGGAAAAAAAAATAATTTATTTATAAATTATAATCGTGTTTTATAGTTGTAGCACCTGGTTTCTAAACTAAAGAAGATTCTTCTGATGTCTACCGAACGAATTTATCCTCTTAACTAACGAACGAACTTTAATTTTCCATAACAAAAGAATTTGTTCAAACAATCTTTAGTTGCACGAACCCATAAAATATTTCAGCTATTATTGTTGTATATTAAAAATAGATTACTTATTTATAAATTATTGCGTGGCCTTATGGTTAGAACTTTGGGTTCCTACATTAAAGAATATCCTTCCGAAATTTAACGAAATTTATTTTCTTAACTATCCACAAACTTTAATTTCTTTTATAAACTTTTCATAATGTTAGTGTTAAAATATTTATTTAAATTGAGGTTCGGGAATTGATTTTTACCGGACTTTCTTCAAGCATACTTTTATAAGTTTATATTTTTTCGTCTTTTATCCAACGAAAAGTTGAATACTAAAAATTAACACGAAAGATCTATAAGCATGAAAGATATCTTTTTTTTTTTCTGTTTAAATCAATGAATGTTTTTTGTCCTTTATACAACGAAACAAATCCTGAAAATGAGCACGAATGATCTATAAAAAACAAAGGCATTTATTTAGTCTGTTTAAATCTGTGGATGTTTTTGTCATTTTGTCATTTATCCAACGAAAATGTGAATCTGAAAATGAACACGAAACATCTATAAACATGGAAGACATTATTTTGTCAGTTTAAATCCATAGATTTTTTTTTCCAACCAGAAATAGACATAGACACATAAAGTGGTGATACCGACCCCTTCATAACCGACCAAACAACTTCGTGTGGCTCATGGGCTGATGTTTATAAGAAAACAATTCACCCTGTATTGGCAACACTTTTTTTATTTATGGAAAAAGCAAGGAAAGATTTTCGAAGGAAAGTTTTAGGAAAGTTCGGACCAATCATCGTCCCTCGGGAGCCTTCCTGTCCGGGAAATGCAATTGTCTTCCGGATTCAGGATCTTTTCATAAATAGAGATATTGGTCCGGGATCGTTCCGTCTCTGTTTCCGGGGATTCAGGTTTTGCGCTTATTGTTTCCTTTCTACTGACTCAGAACATGAGGATATTATCGGGAAAAAACCTGGAGGGAAAGCAGTTTGGGAAAAGATAGTTATTCTGACTCCCATAAGGGATTGTCTTCCTAAGAGGGGATGGAGAGATGAGTCCTTCTTTTTTGCGGATTCTCGAATGAGGCAAAAGGATGGTTTTTTATTATCAGTGGCTGATAAAAATTGTAGACTAAGGAAATAATATAGAATTTCGTATAAGAAATAAAGTGTATCAATAAATATTTCATCATTTCACAAAAGTCAATTATATTTTGAAATGCCTTGCACTTTGGATTGAGGTCAATCGCCACTAGAAGGTGAGATGTAGAAGATTAATAGCAATAGCACCACAGGAAACATTCTGCATTATATGCACATTGTGTCCCCACGATTATAGGCGAAATTTCCTAAAGATGTCATCTTCAGTGTTGGGACATCACTTCTCCCTACCTCATTCTACAAAGAAATGAGGACACACCGACCTTCAGATTTGTTGAGCTCATCCCATATAGACAAAGAAGATTTTAAATTCAACATTGCTTCAGAATCAAATAATATTGGTTAAAAATACCCAATTGCAACCGATTTATTCCCCAGCTAACCATTCCATACCTTTTTTTATTATATTAGAAGAAAGTTATCATCGTTTTTGCATTTCAAACTTAAAATCATTTGTCATCTCTTAGATCAGTTGTTTAAATTTGCTGTTAAATTTTCTTTTTAATTATTTTTTTCTCTTGACAATTAGAATTACCTTTAGAAAAGGTTTTAACCGATTTAAATGTAGTAATCTTTTCGCTCTAATATTATGGGAAACTTCTCTGTAAAAAACACTGTATCATATGTATGATCATCATATATCATATGTATATCACTGTCTGTCATCTCTTAGATCAGTTGTTTAAATTTGCTGTTAAATTTTCTTTTTAATTATTTTTTTCTCTTGACAATTAGAATTACCTTTAGAAAAGGTTTTAACCGATTTAATTGTAAATCTTTTCGCTCTAATATTATGGGAAATTTTCTGTAAAAAACACTGTAGTATCTTGTCCTTCCATACGTTAACCCACACTCATGGCCACAAGGTAGTTACAAGCCAATAAGTATGCGAGTTAAGCTTTCAACAGGCACACACACATACATGCATACACACACATAGACACATACATACATATATATATATAATATGGATCATTTTCGATTTTATTTGCTCTAGTTTAAATTTGTTTTTGTACTCAAAGAGCACAGTAGCGTAAGACGAAATTTTGTAGTAATAGTTGTCGACGAAATTCCTTTCTCCCAAACGGCAACGGAGATAAATTTTATTTGATACATTCTTCAGTAGAATTAAATTTAATGCAAGTGGCATTTTATGAAGAATATGGATTTAACTTTTAAATTATAAAAAAATTATTGCACTTATGTGTAGTTTCCTTTCTTAAAATAACAAAAAGTTATAGTTGATTCATGGATATATCGATTTTTGGACCATATCGTAGATATGGATAAATCCAAATTTCTCAAATTGAACTTTCAACCAATTGACAAAATGGTTCAACTATGGCGCTTTCAGTTCCAAACTAAATCGAATTTCAATCCTAAATTTTCTAGAAAACGCCGGACAAATGTAACTAAAGAGGTGTTTCTTTTTATTTGTTTATCCTTTTTCCTTTATGCACTCTTCTTATGCGGGACATCCTCATTCATAATTCAAGAGGGAGATCGTCACTTTTCCTTTCATTCCAATTCCCACCGGGCACTTCAGTGTGAAATGAAGCGAAAAGAGGATTTGGCGCCAAACGCCTTGTTAATGTTCCGCCCTTTCACTTTTTTTCGGAGGTTTTTAAACAATATATTGTATATGTGCTATTGTATAATCAAGAGGAAATTGATACAATGGTCATGATCTCTTCTCCTAAAATGTGTGTAACGTTTGTAAGTGGTTCTCAGAATGTACAGTGTCTAAATTTCTTTTGTTGTATTTTTGTACAATATTCATTAGGGAGGAGCGTAATTTTTTTTCATAAATATTTGTTTCCTGCTAAAGCGGAAAAGTTGTAGGATGGTTTCAAAAATATACTTACAAAATTTCAGATTAATCAATAATTCTTTTCCGATTTCCCAATGGGTTAAAATATGCGAAATCAATTCAAAATTATGGCAATTTTCAGTTTTCACTCACTTTTTTGATTACACGTTTTTTTGCAATAAAAAAATCAAATTACACTTTACACATTCTTTCACAAAAAACGGGAAAGAATATATAAGACAGATAAGTGCAAAATTTTAGATTAGAGAAACCAGGTTCCACTTTGCGGTCTAAATATGTCAAATTAGCAGTAAATGATGTAAAAAGTTTTCTTTTAAGTGTTTTTTTTTTTCTCTAATTTTCGATTTTTACTTCTGGCTATCCCAAAAAGTTGGAAAAATAGATAAAAGTAAGGGCAAAATTTTAGAGAAAACAATAAATATCTCCTACTTCGACTTTTAAAGGGACAATAGCTGACGCTTAAAAGTATTTATAAATTAGTTTGAATAGGAATAAGGAGAAAAATTATTAGTTTTTAACGACAAAGACATTACAATATGAAATAATTTAATATAAATTTTATTCTTACACAGGCTATGCTGGACGTCCATTACATCATTTAACATTACATTTCTTATATTCTGCATGTCTAATTTATTACTATTCAAGAATTCGTTTCAAATACTCACAATAACTTACAAAAATATATTATTGTTAGTGCAATACACCTCACTATCTAAACATTTTTTGAAAATGGGTACTACAATACATTCGTTATTCTAAATGAATGTTAAAAAATGTGCCTTCTAATGAACTACCAAAAAATGCTAATGTATTCCTCGAATGTAAATAAGACCTCGTCTAAAAATATCTTGTTTGTTGTTGTTGTTGTTTCTTATCCAACTTGGCTGGCCAAGCCCACGAGCCCATACGTACTCATGATTGAAGGGGAAGGAAGCAGCTTCTGTTCGTATGGAGCACCCGTAGGTAGAAGTCTGACTTTGGCTCCGTGAAATAGGAGACTTACGGCAAAAAGTGGATTCGAACCACTACAAACATCCATGGCACCGCCGGGATTCGAACCAAACCTGTGGCACCGAGCGCCAGAACTCGGCCATCAGGTCCCAAATTTGTTAATGCCAACGGCACGCGGTGTTCCCAAGGTGGCCTCCAACCCAAGTACTGACCGCGCCCAATGATGCTTGACTTAATTCAGTGATCTAATTATTCAGCATGGTAAAATAAGGAACGCCACGGGGCGGTTGTACCTTTGGGTACATCTCTTCAAGCCTAGACCTCATCTGTAAAAGAAGAACCTCCCTCTTGCCCCCCAAAAAAAAAAAAAGTTGTAGAAATAAAATCTTTAATTCTTTATAAAATTCTATATTCAAAAATATCTTGAATTCCATAACTTAATTAACTGGAAATAATAGGAACAGCTGGTACAATTGTTCTTCAATTTTCAGTTGAAAAACTTTAAAAAAAATATTAAATAAATATCTGTTACAAGCACCTTTCTTGAAGAAGGAGGTTCAAACATTAAAACTATTATGTTTTTTAGCCTCTTCATATTTTAACCTCTGCATATGTATATAGATTCTAAAGTTTCAATGTATTAAGAAGACAAATATTGAAGACATACGAATGTTTTATAACACTCAAGGTGTAAGGAAAAGTTTTAATATACTCAGTGTTTTTCGTAAGAATGTAAAAAAAAATGTAAGGAAAATCGTTCAAAAATATAAATTTTTAGGAATACAAATATTTGTTCAGTTTCGGTAAATTAGATGGTCTAGATATTATTTAAACGAATGAATGAAAAAAATTAGAAAGTGAATACATTATGATAAAAAAATGGCCAAAAAAAAAAAACTGCAGTTGTCCTTTTCAAATATTTCATAAATTTGCTTCAGTAAATTTGTGATACAAATATTTTATTAAATTTATTTTTACTGACATAAATTAATTAAGAAAATCTGAGCAGTTGAAAATTAAAAATATCATTATGAGAATTATTTATTTTTATCAACTTGATTTGAGGCAAAACTCGTACCATTTCTTTGAATAGCATGTTATCTTAACGCAAATTAGTAACTATTTGTTATGGAAATAGTTATTTTTCCATAACCAATAGTTCTAATAATTAATCAAAGTTACTTTTATTACAATCCATATATTTAATACTCAAGTAATAAAAAATGGGCAATGTATATGCTATTTATTGCCAATTATTGTTCATTTTAAGACTCAAATATCAAAGCAGAAAATATTTATTGATTACTCTAAAATTTTTTACACGTAGTTTTTATGTTTTTTTAACTTATCACAACTAGAAGATAAAAAAAAAAGCAAATTTAACTGCTGAATAATGAAAATGTACAATATTTTTGGCTGATTTTGCATATTTAACATAGAACCGGAAGATATTTTTGATTATTTTACTCTTATATCTTTTGCACTTTTTTGCACTAGCGGAAATAAAAAAAAAAAAAATTGAAATAAAAAAAGTCCTCGAGATTGAAACTTGATATAATTTCTAGCTGATTTCGCATATTTAGAACTCAAAAAAAGATATTTATTGATTAATTTGACATTTTTTTTTTTTTGTGTGTGTCTGTGTCTGAAGTCATCCCACAGTTCCACACCGGAAAAAAAAATTGCAATTTTTTCTTACTCTCAGAGCTAGTATTCATGTTTCGGTACAAGTACTAGGATTAATTAGCTGAAAGTCAACAAAAATGGAGTCTCACCAGGTCATGTCATAATAAATGACGATTTAGGCAAAACTTCTCGTATCAGTAGACAGATTGCAAGATCAGGTTTTCTGTAATACAACAAATGAATACGGAGAAATTATCTCTAAAAGCTATGTCAAAGCCATTATTATTTCTCCTCTTATGGAAAATGTATCTACCCAACCTAGCAGCAGCACTCCACCCCAACTGAGCCACGTTAATCCTGACAAAAAGAAAGATATAGTTGGTAATTCCATTGAAAGAACAATTATATCTTTCCTCTAAGGTTTTTAAACATATTTATAGACAACATACAATAGAAAAAAATTTATATTTTTACCACATCTAGATTTATAAAAAATAATATACATAATGTTTTTGTTTGTCGAGTATTTTGACTTGAAGTTATTTGCCATGTACAAATGCAAATGTGTAGCAAATACAACGTTTGGCAAGGTGCGGCATTAGACTCGCTGTACTGCACCTACATTTTCCTTACAATGTACAAATTACTACTACTACACTACTACCACACCCTACATCACTGTCCCTATACAGTTTTTAAACCATTGGGCTCTGTGAACGATCATATGAGATCGGGACCTACGGTTCAAAGTGGATTTAGAACCATTACAAACATACACAGCAACCGGGATTCGAAAAACCTGTGGCACCGAGCTCCAGAGCGCTAGCCACTGGGCCATCAAGCAATATACAATAAACATCGCTAAGGATGGCATCTCAGGATTCACGCGGTCTCCATTTTTTTTTCTGCGGAAGTGACAGTTCTGCTTACAAATTTTTCAGTGCCTATTCCTTGCGTTGGTTTAAGAGCTTTAGATTCAACTCTTATTGTCGAGCATCAACCCAACCCGTTCCGAAACACACAATTGACTCAATTACACCAACACTTACCACAATCAAAGGATTATACATTATTAAAATTAATTTATAGAAAAAATCAATATTCTATCATTTTTGAACTGATATTTCTTGTCCTTCTGAAAAAAAAAAGCATCGTAACTAAAAATAAAAATATGATGCAATAATTTTCAGTTCAAATAGTTTGTTTGGCTTTGCAACAACAATAAAGATGAACATCAATATGCTGATCAAAATAAATTTATTCACAGAGGAATCATTCCACATTCTAAATTCATTTCTGCTCGTTAACTCTGGCGCATGTGAGATATTTCCATCTTAGGCATAATTTTTAAATTATTTTTTTTTTTTGTGAGAAACGGGAACATCGGCGTAGATCAAAGCGAATCTCCCGAAATCCCAACGTTCGTGTTTCGCAGTTTATGTAGAGTGAAAATAGTTTACATCGCCATTTTGCAATTCAAGTGACGTCTCGATGATTCAGAAGGAAATGGATCTCGCCCTCGGGATACAACCGTTCCACCCATTTTTTCCAGAATACTGAAATGGCAAGACAGTATGCTATATTTTGGGATATATACGGTAACAAAAGAAAATAGTTTTTTAATAGGTAAACATTTTACTTACGCTTCAGTTGTACAATTACTTACACTTTAGTTACGTTCAATTATATGTTTTATTATTAGTTTCGATATAAAACTTAAGAATATTAAATAGTACAATAGGCTTTTAACCAAAATATTTTCATTTCAAACCATTTATAAAGATCTAGTTAAAAAAATTTATCAAATTCAAGATTTTAATGCTCAGCTTTCTAATACTCTTAAAAATTATGTTTTCCATCACGAGTTTTTGGATCTGTACATTTTTTTAATAAAATGATTTTTATTAAAAAATGATTTTATTCGAATTATGAAGAAATCTTTATTCATTGCGTGATTTTATGGTCAGATCAATCAGTTTTTTTTTTTTTTCATTGCCGAATTCATTTACTTTTTCGTCATTTAATGCTCAGCTATCTAATAATTATTCTGTTGCCCATAACAACTTTTTTTGGATCTGCCCTTTTTATTAATAAAATGATTTCATTAAAAAATATTTTATTCAAATTCTGAAAAATCATTATTCATTAAGACATTTAATGGTCATTTCAATCGTTTTTCTTTATTACTCAATTCAATTATGTTTTCATCACTTAATGTTCAGCGATCTAATAATTCTGATACTCATAACAACTTTCTTGGATCCGTATTTTTTTAATTATATGCTTTTATTCAAATTATCATCATTTAATGTACAGCGATCTGTTCATTTTTCAATAAATGCTTTTATTAAAAAATGATTTTATTCGAATTATGAAGAAATCTTTATTCATTATGAAGTCATTTCAACAAATTATTATAAAGTTTTCTTACCATTGTTGAAAAATTTTTTTCTGACTATGGTTTACATGTTTTGAAGAAGATTGAAGATTTCGAACAATATTTCCAGAAGTAACTGCCTTAAATTTAGAACTGTATTGGAGGTATCCTCCCTGTAACCCCTATATTCCCTACCCTCAAAAAATATAATTAAATAAGGAAATAGAAAAATACCAGGACGTCAATACTACACGCTCTATCACAATTTCCATTCTGTCTATTCTCTTTCAAACCAAACAGATTTTCTTAACGCATCTCACTAATTAGATCATCCAATAGCTGTTTTCATATATTTGCGTGATATATCATGAATATTTTATTTTAAATAAGTGCATGATAAAACTAGCTTAGACGAAATGCAAACTTCTAAAATATTGAATAACGTTATCGGTTTCAACATTAGAATATTTAGTACAGTTGCTGAGATGTAATTTGAATGAAGCATTTCCCATTGAGGAAACATTTATCCAAAATGCAGAGAGAGAAAAAAAGAAACTTAATTAAATTATTTTTTTTACTTCGATCAATCTTTAACTTGCCACTATTTACCTCAAACATATTTTAATATATGCTATTATTTTGTAACGATAAAAGTGAACTCTGTTTGAATTATTTATATCATTTAACTGTAGCTGTAATTCGTATTTGTTTTCATTGGAATTCGTCATCACAAGCTTCTCGTTTGGCGTGACTTTAACACCTGAAAGTCGCCATATATTTTAATTTATCACGAAGAAGAGCCAAAATACTATTTTAATATATTTTCTCTATTTAACCACAGATCTCCTTAATTATAACACAAGGTTAGCAAAAGTAAAAAATACTCTACAAAATTTTTACATATATAACAATAAACGGAAGACCTAAAACGGATTGAAAAAATTTATAAAATAAAAATTAAATTAAATAAAACAATATAATGAAAAATAACTGAATAATTATATTGTTAATATATTATAGCAATGTAATTATTTAGCTATTTTGTTCAATATAATTATTCAGTTATTTTATATGCCAATTTTATTATTTTCTTCTGTTATAATATAATACTATCTGAAGAAAATAATAAAATTGGCATATAAATATAGTATAAAAAATTTTCGGAGGAAACAATAGTAAAAACATTCATCTGAAGGAAAAAAGATATGTATTATTGTTGCAATAAATGAAGTTTGCAAAAGACACACTTTAGTCATATTGACAAAAATTAGCAAAATCGAAAAAAAAAAAAAGTTTATTATTTATCAATAACATTAAAGCAGCTGGTCAATGATCTTTTATCTTTTTAGATCTCTTCCTTCTTGTTGAAGAAACTTTCCTCGACTAATATACATTCCTCGACATGGATACCTTTAAAAATGACATATCCTACATTTTGCATTTCTCCAACAATACAGCTGCACATATTACTGGATTTGAGACGGAACCAAAAAAGGTATTCACAAAAATTACCATGACCCGATAAAAATAAAGTCAATTTATAATCTCAGAAGAAAGACGTTTACATTTCATATTTTTTTTAGGAAGTTAAAAAAAAAACTGAAAAGATTGATCTGATCGGATCTCAATTGAGAATTGATCTGATCTGATATGGATATTGATATTTAAGATTTAATTTTGATGTATACTCCTTCTAATATTTACTAATAATTCTTTGACAACAAGTTTTGTTCCAGTGGAATTTAGGGATGGTAATTTTCAAGATAATTGAGAGATTAAGAGGACTTTTTACTAAGAAATCAACTCTTTCATTCCCAAAGTCTCCAATAAGTTCAAAAGCATATTAAACTTATTAATTCATTATTGATTTCACTTCCGTTAAGATCACTAGCAATGGAGAGCTAAATAAATAATTGGAACATAGCTTTTGCAGTTCAAATTTCAACCTGTGGGTTCAGGAGGTATCTTTCTGGACGGAAGTTACTTTAATGTAGTCCAACAAACTTTCTCGGGATAAATTAATAAGCAGTAAAGTCAGAATATAACAGCAGATTCAGTCAGATTTCTAACAGCAATGCAATAGGGAGAAAGGTAATTTTTTGGGAAATCATTTTGTGCAATTTTTATTTTATGTAATTTGACTCAAATGTTTGCGCTTTATTTGGATTTTCCTCACAATATCCTTCAATAAATATGAGAAGAAAAATTATTTCAAAATTACTTCGCGCCATGTATATCTGACTAGCACCCCTAACAAGTAATCGAATCGTCCTTTTTTAGCCTTTACACCGGATATATATCTTTCATTGATCAGCTGGAAGAATTATAGTAAAATAACAGGAGTTTCGACCTCCCAACCTACTTCTTTTTGTCCAAAGTATTGGAAATCATGCAAATATTTCTCTTTCGTTTTACATTCGGATCCGACGTCATATGTTGATGGCATATAATTGGTCTTGACGTCCGCCACGCCGGTATAAATTGATAATAAATCAAGTATTGTCTACACCGCGGCACTTAGCTAAATTTTCCGACACTTCTCGCCAATGATATCCTGAAAAATTTAAAATCGAAAAGAATTGTCAATAAACACAATGACAGGCAAACAAAAAGTTGAATCGTAAATAAATTTCCTACAGCCTTTGCGATCCTAAAATTAGATTTCGCAATCAAATAGAGAGGGTATTTACGAGACGTCTTCCGAACATTCCCTCGCGAAAATCCTCCAGAAAATGTGATTAAAAATTGTCATCCATTTAGATGCCGTTTACGCCTCTGGTGATTCTTTTCCGACATTAAATCAGAGCCCTCCTCTCTGACAGAAAGAAATCACTTTTTACGATCTGTTTAGTATTTTGGATTTTCTAAACCAATTGTGACCTTTCCGATTCCTCTTGGACTCTTTCTAAAAATGGTTATGATGCACTTCTTCCTCAAAGACTTTTGCTGATGAAATTGTTTTGTTAAATGAACTACATCCATTTTGAAAAATTAAATCTTTTCAACAGCATGATGGATGATTTTATTGTTCTAAACCAATTTTATTTTTAATATATTATTAAAAAAGGTTAAATTTCAAAAGGAATAGAAATGATTTTAGGCACATTGTGTTATAGTGCATCTATATTTGAACGCTTGAACTTCGAGGCCACTTATAAACACTCTCAAAATCTGTTTGCTTCAATTTAAACGTAAAATTCAAAGCATGAAAAAACATTGCCAGCTGTTGAGAAAATAACATATCGAGAAACATACCTTTTCAACATACCCAGAAAATTCATTATAAGATATCAAAAGATCTTCCGCTGCAATCACTTCTTTCTGAAACGATAGTCCATGGAGATTATTCCAAAGTGTGTTGATGTATCGCACACTATGAAAGCAGAAATTTGCTGAACTTAGCTATTTACAGCTTAGTATAGAACTTAGCCTCCAGTTTTGTAACCAGAATGCTACAAATAATTCATTACCAGACTGTATGGATTACTGTCTCTCATTTCTGTGTTTCATGGGTGAATTTCCGAGAACCTCACGCTAATCATCTCGACTGGATACGAGCAATATATTTACGCTGTCACAGTGACCCTCGAGTCTTCTTTTTACTGGAAGAGACCACAATGGACGCCAACAGTGGATTTGAACGTGAGCCTCCTACCGCTAGCTGCACACGTTACCATTGTGTTAGAAATTGCTATCTGCCATTGAGCCCCAAACTGCATAATATGTAAGTGTGAAGGATGTTACATCAGGAAAACAGCTGCTGCCTCATGGATAAATAGACAGCAGCTATAAGCATAATAAATACATTTGCTTCATGGATAGTAACACCAGCAGTGGGAGTTTGGTTTGGGAATAAAGAGACATGTTTTTATACAGTCCACTAGTGCTAGTGATTTATTCCTAGATCATAACAACATCAATTAAATAAACGAAAGTGACCAAACAAATAATATAGCTTTGTATTTTTATTATCAAGAAATTTCATTTAAATAACTCAAACAATTTAATTCCGGAATTGCACATGAATTCGAAACACGAAGCATCCCTGTGGGAAAAGCCTTAATCCCCGGAAGAAAATTTTGCGATTAATTTTAAGATTTATTGTAAAACGACTGGATAACTCATAACCCACGCCCCAAACATTAAACATCCGCTGTAATCCGACCACTTGAAAGCCCACTCGCCTTTGTAAACACGAGCCTACGAATAACGCGAACGTGACCTCGTCCATAAATCTCGCATCGAACGAGATTCCGCGAGGTGGAATTACTTCCGGTGGGGTCAATTCAGAGAAACAATGCCTTCCACCCCTCCCTTTTAACCCAAAGTGGGCCATTAGCTTTAAAATCCATCCGGTCAACCATCGCAACACCTCTCACACAGCACACCGGGAAGGAATGTGTTCCTCGGCGGAGGAATACAGAACCATAGAGTTGTTCCAAGAAGCAGTATTTTAACTGAAAGCAAGTCTATTGGTTAATTTTAAGTTAAGGGAAGTATTCCGAATAGTTGAGTCAGTCGAAACTTGTATATTTGCATGGCAGCAATAAACTATACTTTAATACTAATAATTAATCAAAATATTTCGAGTTAATCGAGATTACTTTGCGGAGTTTTATTAGACTTGGCAAAATAGAATATTGATTACCATATCTCTTATTTAAATGTGAAATCGCTTATGTGAGAGCAACATTATGGTGCTTCAAATAAAAATATTGAGGTTTGTAAATTAAAAACAATAATGTTGGATAAAAACTTGGTCTTAACGATACTATATTGATTTGAATATCTGATAGATTTAATTCAGTATAATGATTAACAGCATCCAAAAGAATCTAATGAACGAAATCAAAATAAATTTCATCTGCTTATGATTTTCCTTGTTAATTATATTATTATTATTTTCATTATCAATTATATTATTATTATTTTCATTATTAATTATATTATTATTATTTTCATTATTAATTATATTATTTTTATTATTAAATTATTTAAATGAATTTATTGATATATAACATTAAATAGTAGCATCAAAAATCTTGGAAGCTATTTTTTTTATAATACTTGAATTATCAAACTTTAAAACTAAAATTTATTTTTCGTTTTAATAAAAGAGTCAAAAGATTCCAAAAAATATTTATACATCATTCAAATTTTAAAAAAAGAAGAAAAAATCCATATAATGCTCTATTTAACAATCATAATAGATAATTTCTTTTATATAAAAGCGGAAAAGTAGCAAAATAATTAAAACCCATTACTCTTCTACTACTAAATATATAGTTTTTTCCAATTTCTCACCAAAATAGAAATTGATCTGATATTTTGCATTATATTTTTAAATGTGGAAAGAAATATACAGCCATCATTTGAAATCGAAGAAATATAATCAAAAACCATTTATAACTTCCACCGCCTTTATTCACTTAATTTTTTTCTTTTATTTTCAAGTAAAACCAATTCCATTATCAAGTGAATGAAATGAATAAGTCCTCAATATAAAATCTAAATTCTCTCTATTTAAAATCTTTTCTCTGATATCAAAAAAATTCCAGAGTAGAAGATTTAAAGATAAGCAGATGTTCTAGAAAGATTTTATGCGGTCATTTGTTTCCCATATTGCCGCTGAAACTAGAAGTAAGAGATTTTATTCTAAATCAAGGTAATGTGGTAAGGTCCTCAATTGTCAAAAACGTTTCGAAAGAGTCCTGAAATCGTTCGTTCACCGCCACAGCCCTCCATTAAAGAAACCTAAACCAAGATGGTTTCGAAATCTGAGTGGAAATTATGCATTTCAACATTGAAGAAAAGGGTTCTTTATCTACCTTTCCGGTGACGTCATATCTCTCTTTGATAACATTACACTTTTTCGGCATCGAGTGAAATGTACATAAAACGATGAAAAGGAAAGACCTTCTCCTATTTCTTATTTTATTCTAAAGCCATTGCAAATATTTTCAATAAATTGCTTTGTTCTTGCTGATATTCCCTTTGAAACATTAAAAGTGGCCGGAAGCGTTAAAAATACAAATTTAATAACTCATTATACAATCCTTTCTATAAATTCATATAAAAATACTTTTGTTAAAAACATTTTAGAGAAAAGTCATTATGCAAAAATAGGGTTGCCTGTTATAACTGAAATAGATCATTGTGCTTTATTTCGATTTTTCCCCGATATCCTTCAACAAATATCAGAAGAAAAATTATTTCAAAAATTACTTTGCGCAACGACGGGGCCTGATGGCCGAGTGGCTAACGCTCTGGCACTCGGTACCATAGGTATCGGGTTCAAATCCCGGCTTGCCCATGGTTGTTTGTAGTGGTTCGGAATCCACTTTAAACCGTAGGTCCCGGTCCTAATAGGATCGTAGAGCGTTGCGGGGCATTGTTACTCCGCGTCCGTATCTTCAAGTTACACGCGCCTCCTGGGTAATGCAAAGTGAGTAACGTCTGTGCAGCGCTTGCCTTAAGGCATCAAGACCAAGCTGTCTAAGTGTTTGCCAGCTGCATTAGAAAAAAAAAAAACTTTGCGCAACGTATATCTGACTAGCACCACTAACAAGCATTCGGATAGTCCGTTTTAGATTTTAAATCGGATATTTATCTTTCGATTGATTAGCTGGTAGAATTATAGCAATACATCAAGGGTTTGAACCTCCCAACATACTTCTTGCCAATGCTGTCTTGAAAAAAATTCAAAAATCGAAAAAAAGTATCGATAAACACAATGAAACTCAAACATAAAGGGAAATCGTAAATAAAGTCCTACAGACTTCGTGATCATAAAATTAGATTTCACAATCAAATAGAGAGAGCCTTTACGAGAAGTCTTTTCGACATTCCCGCGCAAAAATCCTCCAGAGAACGTGATAAAAAAGTGTCACCCATTTATATGCTATTTACGCCTCTGGTGCTTCTTTTCCGACATTCAATCAGAGCCCTCCTCACTGACAGAAAGAAATCACTTTTTACGATCTGTTCAGGAGTTTCGATTTTCTAAACCGATTGTGACCTTCCAATTCTCCCTGGAGTCTTACTAAAAACGGTTATGTGCACTTCTTCCTCAAAGGTTTTGCTGATGAAGTTATTTTGTTAAATGACCTACATCCTTTTTCAAAAATTAAATCTTTTCAACAGCATGAAGGATGATTTTATTGTTCCAAACCAGGTTTATTATTTTAAAAATATTAATAAAAAGGATTAATTTTAGAAAGTAATAGAAATGATTTTAACCACATTGTGTTATAGTCTATTTATATTTGAACGCCTGAGCCTTGAGTCACTTGCAAACAACCTGTTTGTCAAAATGTGTTAGCTTCAATTTAAGCGAAAAATGCAAAGTATGCAAAATGCATTTTGGTGTCAGAAGATATATGAACTTTTAAAAGATATTTGGTATATTAGCCCCGTTCACATATAAAAGTATGAATTCCACACGAAAATAATTATAGAATTGAAATGATTCCACAAACTTGCTCTTGCAAACCAAGGCCGAATTGATATTTGTTCTTTTAAAGCTCTCGATGGTGATGGTTAGTTCTTGGCTGGTTTTAGGCAGTACCTCGTATAAAAATTTTATAATCAAGAAATTTCATTTGAATGACTCAAACAATTTAATTCCGTAAATGCTTATGAATTCTAAACACAAAGCACCCTGTGGGCAAAGCCTTCATCCTCGGAAGAATTCTTCCGCGATTAATTTTAAGATTTACTGTGAAACGACCGGATAGCTCTAACCCACGTCCCAAACATTAAACATCCGCTGTAATCCGGCCACTTGAAAGCCCACTCGCCTTTGTAAACACGGGCCTTCGAATAACGCGAACGTGACCTCGTTCATAAATCTCGCATCGAACGCGGTTCCGCAAGGTTGTAATTCCAACCCGCAAGTCCCCACAATTCACAGAAACAATGCCTTTCACCCCACTTTTAACCCAACGTGGGCCATTAACTTTAAAATCCATCCGGTCAACCATCGCAACACCTCTCCGGCACAGCACACCAGGGAAGGAATGAGTTCCTCGGCGGAGGAATACAGATCCACTGAGTTGTTCAAGACGCAGGATTTTAACTGAAAGCAAGTCTATTGGTTAATTTTAAGTTGAGGAAGCATTCCGAATAGTTGAGTCAGTCGAAACTTGTATATTTGCATAGCAGCAATAAACTATAAATTAATACTAATAATTAATCAAAATATTTCAAATTAACCGAGATTAATTTGGGGAGTTTTATTAGACATGTCTAATAGTGAAATAGAATATGGTGATTATTGATTATGATGTGTCTTACTTAAATGTAAAATCGTTTATGTGACAGCAATGTTATGCTGCTTCAAATGAAAATACAGAGGTTTGTATATTAAAAATAAAAATTTTGGCATATCTAAAAAAAGGAGCAGGTGCATTTGTTGAACGCAAAAATCAAACTGACTAGGTTACAACATAAACATTTGTTAAAAAAAGTACTGAATTAGATTTTACGCCCAATTGTCGCCTTTTCGTGGTTGTCGAAATTTTTTCATGGTTGACACTTTTTTTTTTTTTCTGAGCAAATTTATTTGTTTAAATTACCCAGATTTTATTTAGTTTATCAACTCGCTGTTTGAAATTTTAGACTTAAAAATGAGACATTTAAAATCTCAGATGATTAAAAATTAAAAAAAAAAAGTATAATAGTAAAGAAGTATTATAGTATCTTGATGCTACTATATTGATTTGAATATCTGATAGATTTAATGCAGTATAATAATAAATAACATCCAATAGAATCTAATTAATAAAATGAAAATAAATTTAATCTACTTATGATTTTCATTATTAATTATATTATTATTATTTTCATTATTAATTATTTTATTATTATTATTAAATGATTTAAAGATATATAACAAATAACAGCATCAAAAATCCTGGAAGCAATTTCTTTATAATATTCGAGTTTTCAAATACTAATTTATTAAAATTAATTAATTAATTAATATAAACCATTAAATAATTTATTTATTTATTAAACTAATATTTATTTTGCTTTTACAATTCAAAAAATATATTCTGCATCATTCAGATAGAAAAAGAAGAACAATTTCCATTTAATGTTGCCTTTAAACTATCCCAATAAATCATTTCTTTTATACAAAATCGAAGAGTAGCAAAATAATTTAAACCCATAATAAATTCTTCGTAACCAATTTTAACTCGATTATTACTAAATATATAATATTTTTCATTTTTTTGCCAATTTGACATTTTATATTATCTTTTTTAAACGTGAAAAGAAAAATACAGAAATCCCATCATCTGAAAGAAAAGAAAATATGATCAAAAACTATTTATTGATATCTTTCTTTATAATATTTGAATTATCAAACATTAATTTATTAATTTATTTTTAATTTATTTTTGTTTTACTATCCAAAAAGCATTTGCACATCATTCAGATATAAAAAAAAATTGCATTTAATGTTGCCTTTAAACAATCTTTTTTTTTTTTTTTTTTTTTGTTTTGTTCTAATGCAGTTTGAAAACACTAAGATAGTTGTCTTTGATGCCTTAAGGCAAGCGTTGCACCGACGTTACTCAAATAGCATTACCCAGGAGGACCGTGTAACTTGAAGATAAGCTACTGATGCGGAGTAACAATACAACCGCAACGCTCTACGATCATGTTAGACCGGGACCTACCGTTTCAAGTGGGTTCCGAACTACTACAAACATCAATGACACCACCTGGACCACCCGAAACCTGGGGTACCGATAACCAGAGCGCTAGCCACTCGGCCAATACATTCCCGATATTACTCACTTAGCAATACCCACGGGGCTCTCCTAATAAATCTTCTTTTATATAAAATCAGAAAAGTAGCAAAATAATTTAAACCCATTACAAATTTTTCGTAACCAATTTTAAGTCATCTATTACTAAATATATAGTTTCCATTTTCTCGACAAAATAGAAATTGATCTGATATTTTATATTATCTTTTTAAATGGGAAAAGAAAAATACAGCCATCATTTGAAAGTGAAGCAATATAATCCAAAACCATTTATGATAACTTCCACCTCCTTTCTTTGCTTGAATTTTTTTTTTTTTTTATTTCAAGTAAAACCAATTCCATTTTCAAGTGAAGTACATGAATGAAGTCCTCAATAAAAATCTGAATTCTCTCTTGATTTTTTTTTTTTTTTAAATTTCAAACATAATCAATTTTTTCCAAAATATTTTCTTTGACAACAAAAAAAATTCCAGAATAGAAGATTTAAAGTTGAGGAGATGTTATAGAAAGATTCCATGCAATCATTCGTTTTCCATATTGCTGCTGAAACTAGAAGTAAGCGATTTTATTCTGAAGCGAAGTAATGTGGAAAATCTTCAATTGTCAAAAAATGTTTCGAAAGAGTTCTTGAAATCGTTCGTTCACCGCCATAGCCCTCCATTAAAGAAACCTAAACCAAGATGGTTTCGAAATCTGAGTGGAAAATATTCATTTCAATACTGAAGAAAAGAATTCTTTATCTATCTTTTGAGTGACATCATCTTTCTTGGATTACATTATACTGTTTCGTCATTCAGTGAAATGTATGTACATAAAACGAAGAAAAGGAAAGACCGCTTCCTATTTCTTTTTGTTCTACAGCCATTGCAAATATTGCCAATAAATTGTTTTGTTCTTTCCTGATTTTCCTTTTGAAAATATTAAAAGTGGCAGGAAGTTTTAAAAAAAAATTTAATAACTCATTACAAAATCCTTTCAATAAATTCTTATTAAACAGAATAATTTTTTTTTTAAATGTTTAAGAGGAAAGTCATATAAAAAATAGGTTTGTCACTTATAATTATTCGAGTGAGTAATCATAATTTTTGAAAATATGAAAAATGCAGATCTGTGGAATGGACCTTATAAAGTCCATTTGAAAGTGCCTTCTATGACTTCTGAGAAGTTGTCTTCTCTGCAAATATGTGATCAATTGACGACTTCTGATATTGAAACTTTGAACTTGAAAACCATCCTCAATGGGATTAAGAAATACACAGAACATATTGCTAAACATACTCTTTCAACTACCTGCAAACACTGAAGAACATAAACCTTATGGATTTTTACCCTATTGTTAATTTTGTTATATATTAAACTAATGTGAAAAAATTTTTAAAAATAGTTGCAAGCCACTTAACAGCAAATGTTAATAGTTCTACTATGAACAAGCCTACTATTAGTAATTATAATTAAAAATATTGCTTAGCTTACTGTTAATAATGGGGTTTTATTAAACCTCTTAAGCGCAGTACTGCAAAAATACAAACGACTTTTAATTCTGATTCTTTTAAAATTAATAATAAATTTCAAAATCTAATTCTGGTTGCTGGCGAAAAGGATAATTTACCTGAGACCAATCCCCCCACCCAAAAAAAAAAAAAACTCCTAATTTATCAATATTTGTTTTTCCTAGGTACCATGTTTCTGACCATACAGCAAGATGACTCCAACTATTGTTTATACATATTTTTTTTAGGCCTTAAATTAATATTTGAAGATCTCCAAAATTTTATCAAACTCCTAAAATAGGTTCCACCTTTAAAATATTGAAAGTAAAATAAATTTATATTATGACCTTATTAAACTTTTCAGAGAAGAAAATTTTTTTTACTGGAAATATTTTTTTAGTCTAATAGAAAATCTATTACTATATTTTAAGTCTTAATGGTTTATTATTTAGACGCTCTAAGAACTCTCCCAATATGCTACTAAATTTATAAAAACTGCAAGAATGCTTTTTAAACAACAACAACTAAAATAATAAAAAAGAGAAATTTTACAGGAAAGTATTTTATTTTTTGTATCCCAAATCCTGTGGGATGAGAAATGATGAAAAGCGGAAAAGTTTCAGAAATGTTTTTTTTTCTTGGCGAGCTGTTTTGAAGGAAATCCATCTTCTGCTGCTGATTTCAAAACATTTCCCCATCTGTCGTAGACGCGTGCCTCTGCCTGCTCTGAATTTGGAAAAATCTCACAGAAAGTTGCATGCATGCGAAGAAATCCTTTCCCAGATATTAAATTTTTATTACGTCCATTTATAAACTTAGTTGTAGTTGCAAACTACAAAACACTAAATTCCCATAATATAACTTTTTGATTTGCATATAGGAAAAATAAAAAAAAAAAAAACATATGCTTTACAAAAATGCAATCCTTTTAAGGAACACTCATAATTCATAGTACGCAACATTTTTTTTACATTCAGTGAGACATTTTTTACATTTATGCAGGTTGACCAATGGATATGAGGAAAGTGATATATGTGGTCTAAGTTTCTAAATGCAATGATTGCAATGCATGCCTCAAAGGATTTTAACTTCTACACTTCTTTACATTAACCACGTGAGTTAACATTTGTTATAATTGAACATTTATGGGTTTCATACTCATCTTTACGATATAAGTAAAAGTGCAATATAGTTCTACTTAACTATTTATCTATCCCTACTTATCTTCACCCTAGCAACAAGTGATGACGAGAGGGTTTTTCTTGTGGAAGAACTTTTATGATTAATTGTCTTATATTTGCTTTTTATATGGAAGAAAACCCAAAAAAACTCGAACAAGGAAGCCTGACTATCACTGCAAGAGGCTTTGTAATAATCGCCATCACATTTACTTGTTTTTAAATGTATTGACTACCATGGATGCCACCATCTGATTCCAACCCTAATTGTACATAATAACGTTAGCCCTTGAGCCAGGCGTTTTTCCTACATTTGAACAAAAAAGAAGAAATTTATAAAAATCATTCACACGGAAATTAACAAACACTCTTTAATAAATCATTATTTTAAATTTTAATGGAAATATATAGTTTCCAATGCTATATTTAAACAGTAGATAAGTGAACAAAAAATAGACGACGAGATTATTTTAAATAAGGGATGTTTTTTTTTTTTTATTTAAATTTATTTTTTATCATTGGCGAGTTTTGTATTCGTCCTATATCCGGATCCCATTGGACAAGATTATGTCCAGTTAGACATTGCCTTTCTGGAGGACTTTTAAGGATGAGTGCGTTATGCGTGTCGTCTTACCAAACGTTATGAATATTGATGTGAGATGATGGCATGAAGTCTTCCAATAGCCACTGAGTCTACCTAAGCAATACGTATAATGCACGTCAGCAACAGATTCGAAACGGAGTCTTAACCACAATAGCACTAATTTTATTGCCTTTACCGGGGATGAGAACGCTAAATCTGTAGACCGGTAAGTCTTTGGTTCGAGGATGAAGGTATAGTGGACGAACACTTCAGATGTAACCCGCAAGTGTTCCTTCAAAATTATGATGTCACAATATGGATTAAGTGTAGCATGTTAGTTCAACTGGTTAACACCGAAATTTCTTTAATTAATTTCGAATTATTTAAATTAATTAAATTTCTTAGTTAGCTCTGTTTTCAGAAAATTATAAAATAAACAAACAAACAAATCCAGATTAGAGCAGAATTTTGAATTATATATATATACAGTATGTTTCAAGAGTGATGAGACAAATTTTGAGAGGTGGTAGAGCTTATTAAGACATGCAATTTTTGTATAGGAACGTATGGTAGGAAGTGACATGTTGAGGAATGAATACAGTTTCAAATAAATTCTTTCTTGCCACAGCCAGGTACAATTCCCCTGACTTTGCAAACCCTGATACGCACTCTATTTTTAATCTTATTCTCTGGATGTGCAACTGGGTTTCCATTTAAGAGACTCCACTTGACTCAATAAAGGGCCTCGTCGCTCGATTATCTATCGCGGCTGCCAGTGGGCGCGAAAAGTCTGGCATCTTTGAAAACATTCCCCAATCACTCTTTCCATGTTAATAAGCACATCTTAATGTTGGTGGTCGTAATTTGGAACGTTTATTGTAAAATTTTAATCAAAAAGCACTGTACAATGATGTTGTAAATTTTCTTTTCATGTCTCATGTTTTCTTACATTCCGAAACAAAAAATATTTTAGTAAGCTGTAATCTTCAAAATTCTGAAAGCTCTAATCCTATAGCCCCTCAAAATTTGACTCATAATCGTTGAATTGCCCTTTATTACTAAATAGAGGGTGGTTATAATTAAAGTGACCCTATTCAGACTCCTCTAAACCTGTTCTGCTCAACGGATTTTGATGACACTTGGTATATGCGGTATATGGACCATGGGAAAAGATTCTGCCATAAAAAAAAATAGTTGAAACTTTGACCGCCAGGGTGAATTTTGGCTCCTAAACAAGGACAAAATAATTTGTCAGAACCATTAAAATTTATTCAACGACAGAATATGCTCAACGTGTGCCCCATTGACATCAATTCCATGTTGAAAGCGCATTATAGCGTGTTCAATGTAGAGTCTCGAGGAATTTCAGCAATATGCTGTGCAATGCTAGATTTCAATTCAGGTAAAGTCCTAATTCCTCCTTTTAGAAATCCCTACAACCTGAAATCACAGGGATTCCCGCCAAAAATCGGCAAGCAAATTCATAGCGCGTTTGGTTGTCTTGAGGTTGCAGCATTTGCACCACGTGGATCTTATACGGATACCATTTTAAAATGGGTGGCAGAATTTTTTTCGTACTGTCAACCACGAAATCGCCAACTCACGTGACACCGATCGAGCACTCGCTGAAGAATAGCTGGAAGTGGAGGCTTTTTCAACCACAGCAGTAATGACTTCTTCCTTAGTTTCATTCGCAACTCGTTTCCGCCCTCTTCCTGGCAGCATACCCAAGTCTCCAGTCTCTTCAAATTTCATAACCATCTTCTTCAAACCATTCTTCGGCATGGGTCCTTTTCTCAATCCCTTTAAACGACGATATTCACGTAGTACAGCTAAGCTATTACTACAGTTCTGATAAAGTAGTTTTACCAGCAAAGCTCTATATTTCTTCTGTAGGGCATGACTAAAGATGACAAAGGCAAGCAAATGATTTTTTGACTGCAAATCTCTTTATAGGTTTGACTAATTTACATAAGAAATTTTTGAAAATTGCTCCCTGGTGATCAAAATTTGAACTATTTTTTTATTGCGGAATCTTTTCTTATGGTCCATATACCGTATATATCAAATTTCATCAAAATCCGTTAGGCAGAACATATTCTAGATGGGTCTGAATAGGGTCACTTTAATTATAACCACCCTCTATATACAGGGTTATGTAAATGTAAGAGTCCTAATATGGATATATTTTATTTTCCATTAATGTACTTCAAAAAACAGGGAAGTTACTTGAAAAAAAAAAAACATAAGAAATGAGAAGGTAAAATAAAAATGGAAAACGAAATGAACAAGGTAGAGATTATCTTAACTAAAAATGCCATTCCTTTGAATGGAGGCTTTTTTATCTCCCGTTAAGATTTTTGCGCTTCAAGTTTCTTGGAAATCCGAAACCAATTTTTGGTTTTTCTGACAAAATTTATAAGTTGCTCTCCAAAACTTCTGGGGTCTTAGCGATTCTTCCTATCTTGTGAGAAAAATAAAGCTAATCATCTCCCTACAAAGGAAGTTCAATTAAACAGATCCACTGTCTTTTTTTTTCATTTCATTACACCGTCTTTCTTTTTATGACTTTTTTTTAAAAGTTTTTCAAAAAATTATCTTATTCTTGGGGGAAAAAAAAAAAAGTCAACTACAAAGGAGTTCTTTTAATAATGACAAAAAAATTAAATGCGTACAAAAATAAGATAAAAGGGTTTTTTAAGGCACTTTTCTAGTTTGAATTTCCAAAAAAGTAGAACCGAAGAGTAGAGTTTGGGACTCATATTTCAGTTGTATACGGTTTTGTAAGTACATTTGAAAAACCTTTTCCTTAAGAAGTTTTTGATTTTCATTGTTTATTTTTAATTTTCAATGTTTTATGCCAGGATTGGGTACGTTAATTCTGTACATCAGAAAATCTGTTAAGTTTAAATAGGATTGGAAAAGGAATAAAACTTATATATGCCTCTCTGAGAGAATTTTTCAAAACTGTGGGTGAAATTCAATGTATCAGCACCTCTTCCCGTAATGCATCTTAGGTAACGTTGAATCTGCAATACTCTTGTCTTCTAGATATGTATGATCACTGGTCAAAGTTCGCAGGATTTGAAAACGACAAAAATCTTAGATATTTTGTTCTTAATCAATTTTGTATGAATTATTACAATCTTTCACAAATAAAGGATGGTTTTGAATTTAGCTTTAAAGAAAGATATAGATTATGCAAAGGTTAAAGGTATAAGCCATGCTAATTACTTCTATTGGGTTAAAATATGACAAAGATAAAGTGAACCTGTGAAGGTTTTAACTAGTGTTTTTGTGCTGCCAGGGAGATTTTGTCCACTATCGATGTCAAGGACAATGCCAGCAACCTAAAAAAAAAAACAAATTGAAATTTCATAATCCTTTTAATGTAATATTAATAATAAAAAGAAAAAAAGTATTTCATATTCATTTATTTTGCTTTATATTTTAAAAAATCCAATTATCATGATTTACAGGGAAGGAATTTTAATAACATTTTGTATATTGGACAGAATCCAAATTGAATAAAGTTCTTTCATAATTCTAAGAATTTATCCAAATGTTTAGAAAGTGCATTTCTCATTTCTTTAAGTTATTAAATATAATTTTTTAAAAAAGTGAATTAAAAAGTGAAGATTCCTTCCATAATTAATTAAATGTATTGAATGGTTACTGAAGTAGCTAGCTGAAATTTTTTTTTAATTCAATTTCTTTTAAATCTTTTCAAGATTAATGAATGCGTATATTTGCTGAATGTTTACTGATCTTTTGAAATATAAGAAATAATTTAATCACACACTCTTTGAAATGAAAAACTGAGAAGCTGAATTAAAAAAGAATTTGTAAATGATGATCCTTTTTTTTTTTCGTATAATTCAGAACCATTAGAATATTAAATTTATGTACTTCATTTTTCATCGTTACGTACTTACTCCTTTGCGCTGTAGTTTTTTAAAAAATCTGCAAACTGAATTTTCTCATTTAATGAAAAAAAAGTTGTTTTTCAGCAAATTCAATCCATTCCTCCTGACAGATAGCAGGATGAAAAACTGCAAAGGTTTTTTAAAAATAATTGCCAAAAGAACACCCATCGTTAACTTGCCATTCTTAGGGACTTTTCCCATTCGTTTCAATAAAATATGATAATCTTAGTTTCAGTTTTATTTCTGAAGTGAATTGCCTTAAAATGCATTTTTATTGTTGTTTGTTTTTGAATCATTTATCTCTTAATCATTCGCGGCGTAACAGCAGAATCAGAAAATTCCACTTAAATATGGCTGGCAAAATATATCTTTTGCTAAAGGATGTTGGTCTGATCTCCAAATTCTAACCAGTGGTTTTAAAACGATTCTCTACTGCACTGGTTCTTAAATGCTTTTGTTTAGCGATCCCTTTTAAAATTAAAAAAAAATTAGAACAAAAATTTGAAAAAATTCGCCCTTCCTTGATATGCATAATACAATTGTCCATCTTTAAAAAAATATTTTTAAATATGCACATTAAAATGTCAATAGAAATTACAATATAAGAGGGAAAAGGGTACTTATATAAAAAACACTGCTCTAGGGGGTAGTGAAGGAGTGACAGTGGAAATTTGTGTGCCCAAAAGTAAGACCAATTATTTTTTTTCAAAAACTCTTTATTTATTCATCAAATTTATTTCATCGCCTTCAGAGTAATCCCTTCCGGACACAATGCACTTATGCCAACTTTGTTTCCAATCCTCAATTATACATGTTAAAAAGTCAAAGCGTGCGGCGATTCACGACTCAAAACGATGTACCCGGAGTGGTCTCTGAGTTTAGGGAATATCCAGAAGTCACACGGTGATTGTGGAACAATGTGGGTTTCATTTTTGGCCAAAATATCAAGAATCAATGAAGTGTGAGATAGCGCATTCAGTGTCTTTCGGTACCTATCGAGATTTGACGCGTTTGAGGCCCAAAATGGAATTGACCGATCCTTTTGAAATTCCAACATCGTCAGCAAGGTCCCTAAATGTAAATCGACTTTTTTGCAAGCACCAAATCTTTAATTTTTTAGACGTGAGCTTCGTCGGTTGATCTTGATGGTCGATCAGAGGGCTCTTCTTCTTCTTCTTCTTCAAAGTTCTTTGCTCAATTCATGACATTTTAAAAATCGTCGGAATCAGTTTTAGCGTCTCACAAAGCAAGCGTAACTCAAACACTGATGAATATTTTTACGTGAAATTTCACACAGATGTCAAGAACAGTGCCGGTAACCTAAAAGAGAAAAACATTGAAAGTCCATATGCCCTGGAAATTTAAATTGAAAAATGGTCTTACTTTTTGTGCACAGTAGTATACAAGGCTATGTAAGTGCAAGAGTCGTAATATGGATATATTATATTTTCGATTGGCGTATTTCAAAAAACAAGGAAGTTACTTAAAAAAAAACCTAAGAAATGAGAAGGAAAATTAAAAAAGAGAAAAGAAATGAACAAGGTAGAGATTATTTTAACTAACGAATGTCATTCCTTTGGAATGGAGGCTTTCTATCCACCGTTAATGATTTTTGCGCCTCAAGTTTCTTGAAATCCGAAACCAATTTTTGGTTTATCTGGCAAAAATTATAAGTTGCTCGCCGAAAAACTTCGGGTCTTAGCAGTTCTTCCCTAATCAAAAGGTTCTTGCGAGAAATAAAACTAATCATCTCTCTACAAAGGAAGTTCAATTAAACAGTTCCACTCTCTTTTTCATTTCATTACTCTGTCTTTCTTTTTTATGACTTTTTAAAAAAGTTTTTTTAAAAAAGAAATTATCTTATTCTTGGGGGAAAAAAGTCAACTACAAAAAATGAGCTCTTTTAATAATGACAAAAGTAAATGGGTACGAAAATAAAATAAAAGAGTTTTAATGCACTTTTCTAGTTTGAATTTCCAAAAAGTAAAACCGAAAAATAGAGTTTGGGACTCATATTTCAGTAGGATATGGTTTTGTAAATACAACTGAAAAAGTTTTCCTTAAGATTTTTATTTTTATTTTGGTTGTTTATTCTTAATTACCAATGTTTTATGCCAGGATTGGGTATATTAAATCTGTACATCGAAAAATCCGTTGAGAATTAATTTGGATTGAAAAGGGATGAAGCTTTCCGAGAGTATTTTTCAAAATTGTGGCGGAATGCAATATAGCAGAACCTCTTCCAGTAATGCATCTTAGGTAACGTTAAATTTGCAATACTTTTGTCTTCTGGATATGAATGATCGTTGATCAAAATTCGGGATTTGAAAACGACAAAAAATCTTAGATTTTTTGTTCTTAATAAATTTTGCATGAATTATTACAATATTTTACAAATAAAGGATGGTTTTGAATTTAGCTTTAAAGAAAGATATAGGTTATGCAAAGGTTAAAGATATAGGTCATGCTAAGTACTTCTCTTTGGATTAAAATATGACGAAAATGATGTGAACCTGAGAGGGTTTTACCTAGTGTGTTTTGTGCTGCCATAGACTCTGTTGACTATCGATGTCAAGGACAATGCCAGCAACCTAGAAAAGAAAAAAAATTTAATTTCCATAAGCCCCGATTATTTTAAATTGAAAATTACTCTTACTTTTGTACACAGTAGTATATAAAGGGGAGATGTAAGTGTAAGAGTCCTAAGATGGATATATTATATTTTCTATAGGTGTATTTAAAAAAAAAATAGGGAGTTTCTTAAAAAAACCAAAGAAATGAGAAGGAAAAAAAAAAAAGGAAAAAGAAATGAACAAGGTAGAGATTATCTTAACTAAAAGAATGCCACTCTTTTGGAATGGAGGTTTCTGTCCGTTAATGATTTTTGCACTTCAAGTTTCTCGAAATCCGAAACCAATTTTGTTTTTCTGGCAAAATTTATAAGTTGCTCGTCCAAAAACTTCTGGGTCTTAGCTATTCTTCCTAATCAAAAGGTTCTTGCAAAAATAAAGCTAATCATCTCTCTACAAAGGAATTTCAATTAAACAGTGCCACTTTTTTTTTCATTTCATTTCATTACTGTGTCTTTCTTTATAGACAGAAAGACTTTATGACTATTATGACTTTTAATGACTTTATGACTTTTAATGACTTTAATGACTATGACTTTATATGACTTATGACTTTTATGACTTTATATGACTTATGACTTTTATGACTTTTTATATGATTTTTTTTTTTTAAAAAAAAAAAAAGTTTTTTTTAAAAAAAAGAAATTATCTTATTCTTGTGGTAAAAAAACGTCAACTACAAATGAGTTCTTTCTATAATGACAAAAAAAAAGTAAATGCGTACAAAAATTAAATAAAAGAGTTTTTTAATGCACTTTTTTCTAGTTCGAATTTTCGAAAAAAATAAAACCGAAAAACAAGAGTTTGTGACTCATATTTCAGTTGCATATGGTTTGGTAAGTGCATTTGAAAAATAGTTTTCTTAAAAAGTTCTTTAATTTTAATTGTTTATTTTTAATTTTCAATGTTTTATGCTGGGATTGGGTACATTAAATCTGTACATCGAAAATCAGTTGAGATTAAATAGGATTGGAAACAGGATGAAGCTTTCATATGCCCTTCTGAGAGTATTTTTGAGGCCTGTTTGCCAATTGGCTAGCGTTCTGGTCTTTGGTACCACAGGTTTAGATTTGAATGCTGGCGGCGGAATGGATATTTGTTAAAGGGTACGGAATCCACGTTAAATTGTATGTTCCCCAAAAATGACAGTAGAGTAACAAACCAAACCAAATTGAAAGTATTTTTTTCAAAATTGTGATGGAATTCAATGTAGCTGCACCTCTCCCCTTAATGCATCCCAGGTAACGTTGAACCTGCAATTTTTGTCTTCCAGATATGAATGACCACTGGTAAAAATTCTTTTTGAAAACCATAAACTTTTAGATATTTTGAATAACCACTATGATATTATATGAATTATAGGATTTGAAAATTATTACAATCTTTTGCAAATTAGGAAATTTCAAAGAAAGTATTTTGTTCTCTTGGGTTAATAAATTTATTATGATATGATATAATGAATTATCAACTTCAGATATTTATGATATTATATGAATTATTGAAAAATTATTACAATCTTTTGCAAATTAGGGATGTTTTTGAATTTTCCTTTAAAGAAAGGTATAGGTTATGTATTGATAAGTACGTCTTGGGTTAGAATATGATGAAGTTGATGTGAATCCTAGAGATTTCTGCACTGGAGGTATTTTACCTAGTTTTTTGTGGTGATAGGGACTTTATCTACTTTAGAAGTGATTATTGCAGTGTAAAACTGTGATTATAACTTTACGATTTCCTGGTTAAAACCATAGAAACATAAATGTCCTCTTATTTGAAAATATTTAATATACTTTGTTAGAATATATATAGTCTTACAAACTGCAAATATACCACTCAATAATTAAAGGATATTATGATTTTGGGTACAAACTGTGGATGAGGAAATATTTTGATGATTGATATAGGATGTATAGGTGTTGTAAGACATGAGAAAATATGAAGAATTGACGAATAATGAATAATCAAATTTTATTTACGATATTTGTCCGTAAACAACAAAAATGCACAGCTCGTTCATATTATACAGAAAAACAAGGAATCGATTAGGTTATCAATGATGAGCTCGAGTATTCTCTCTCACTTCTGTAAAAGAGAGCTTTCCAAATCCTGAATTTTTCTGGCTGTAATAAACGACTAGCAACCATATTCACTAGAATATTTCAAACATGTTCTATTAGGCTCCTGCCTGAGAATAAGCTTGTCCAATCCATTCGAAGGATTCTTTCATTGAATAGAAATTGCCCTCTAACTTTGTGGCAATGTTCGTTGTCCATGAGAACGAATTCATCCCTGATTGCGGCAGCATAACGGACTACAATATGACTGAGGATCTCAACCCTGTCAGCAGTTAGTGCTCCATTTCTGATAATGTGCTGGTTTGTGCGGAAATTGATAGAACAGCCGGTCCCAGGCCATCACTCCCTCCTCCACCAAGTTAAGAACTTTCTTGCATAAATGCAAAGAATGTTCCATGTGCCAAGTTCTTTTCAGATAAGAATCCACCTATTGCCAACTTGTACACTAAAGCGGGACTGGTTACAGCTGGACAGTTAGAGGACAATTTTACTATTCAATGAAGGAATCCTTCGAATGGATTAGACAGCTTATTGTCAAACAGGAGCCTAATAGAACATGTTTGAAATATTCTAGGAATATGGTTGCTAGTCGTTTATCACAGCCAGAACAATTCAGGAATTGGAAAGCTCTCTTTACAAAGTGAGAGAGAATACCCGAGTTCATCATTGATAACCTGATCGATTCCTTGTTTTTTTTTGTATAATGTGAACGAACTATGCATTTTTGTTGTTCCGTGCTTCTGTGAAGAGCATGTTGCTCAACTCATCGCGTACCCTTCTGAGATGCTTCCGTACTCATTTTCTGCGGGCAGTACAATGGTCTGTGTTAACGAAACACAAACCATAGATCTGTAAGAAAACAAACCCACATGGTGAATAGAGTGAGTCAAAACTCTGGTATCAGTAGCCCTCTGAAAGTGCTGTTTCAAGAAAGTGGCTTTCATAATGCTGTTTTTCTGGCTGTTAGTGTTAAATACCGATCAACGTTTTGTGTTGTTGCACGCTCTCAACCTTCTCCAGATCTTCGACGAACGTTTCCAGTTTAAAAAAACCGATTCCACAGTCTGAAAAGGACAAATTGAGAAACTCCTAACTCTTCCGCTACAATGTATTGTGTGAGAACTGCCTCCAAACGACAGATGTCCACACCCCTCAAGCTATCAATTCAGCTAATCATGTTGCTGAGACATTGTAGTCAGTTACAAAACTTTCAACGCGTGTCAATTGTTTTTAATCTCCTTCTACAGAAGAAATGCTGCAGTTCGCTGTTCACTCCTCATATAAAACGCATAGTTTTTAACATCACAGAAAAAAGTTGCAAATTCTCGACTTTGTAAACGTTATTTTTTTTTATTTTAACTTCTTCTATTTCATTTTTGTCAAAAAAATTGTTGATTATATGTTATTTAATACCGAACTCACAATATCCCGCAATTGTTTTGAGGGTTAGAAAGAAATTTATATCATAGAACTGATTAAAAACAAAAAAAATATTTACATATGTAATAATATTAATATAATATTAATAATAAAAAGCAAAAAAGTATTTCATACTCATTTATTTTGCTTTAGATTTGAAAAAAAATCCAATTATAATGATTTACAGCGAAGGAATTTTAATAACATTTTCTATATTGGACTGAATCCAAATTCAATAGAGTTCTTTTTCTTATTAGTAAGGAATTTATCCAAATGTTTAGAAAGTGCATTTCTCATTTCTTTAAGTTATTAAATATAATTTTTACTTGAATAAAAAGTGAAGATTCCTTCCATAATTAATTTAATGTATTGAATGGTTACTGAAGTAGCTGGAATTTTTTTTCCTTAATTCAATTTCTTTTAAATCTTTTCAAGATTAATGAATGCGTATATTTGCTGAATGTTTACTGATCTTTTGAAAATATAAGAAATAATTTAATCACACACTTTTGAAATAAAAGATGAGAAGCTGAATTAAAAAGAATTTGTAAATGATGATCTTTTTTTTTTCGTATAATTCAGAACCATTAGAATATTAAATTTATGTACTTCATTTTTCATCATTACGAACTTACTTTTTGAGCTGCAGTTTAAAAAAAAAAAAAAAAAAATTGCTGAATTTTCTCATTTAATGAAAAAAAGTTGTTTTTTCAGCAAATTCAATCCATTCCTCCTGACAGATAGCAGGATAAAAAACTGCAAAGGTTTTAAAAATAATTGCCAAAAGAATACCCATCGTTAACTTGCCATTCTTAGGGACTTTTCCCATTCGTTTCAATAAAATATGATAATGTTAGTTTCAGTTTTATTTATGAAGTGAATTACCCTTTAAATGCATTTTGTTGTTATTTGTTTCTGAATCATTTATCTCTTCACTGCGTAATCAGTGCCTAACAGCAGAATCAGAAAATTCCACTTAAATATGGCTATCACAAAATATCTTTTGCTGAAGAATGTTGTTTTGATCCCCAAATTCTAAACCAGTGATTTCCAAACGCTCCTCTAAGGGCACTGGCTCTTAAACGTTTTTGTTTAGCTATTCCATTTGTAACTAAAAAAAAATTCGTCATCTCTTGATATGCAATATATAATTGTCCATCTTTGAAAAATTATTTTAAAGATGGACAATCGAATTTGCGTAAGGTTCATTCATTTTTAAATGTATATATTAAAATGTCTATAGCAATTACAATATACGAGAAAGAAGAAAAGAGGCACCCATTTAAGAAAAACTTTGCTCTAGGTTGCAATGAAGGAATGACAGTTGAAATTTTGTGCATACATCATTATGTTTATGATTTACTTTTTTTATTTTATTTATTTATTTATTTTTCCTTCTAAGTTCTTATCAATATAAAATAAATAAAGCATATCAAAAAAAAAAAATATCCCTTTTTTTCAAAAACTATATAAAAACATCATTAAAGAGGTTAAACTCCTTTAAACATTTACTAAAAGTATTCTAAAGTTTTGTTCATTCAATTTATTCAAGCTTAAAATTCACATTTATTAAAATAAATCCAAGAATTGCAACTTGATATAAATAAATAAAAATTTGATTTAAAAAAACTAAATAATTTTTTTTTTCAAAAGGAAACCAATAAAAATAAAGTTATTTGTACTTCATGAACAATTTTAATAAGAGAGAAATTTTTCAATCCCTAGTTCATCAAAAAACAAACTTATTTTTTTTTAATCGCATAAAAAAAAAAAAACTTCGTTTAATCACATGCATGACGTTCTAAGTTAAGATTTTAATTAATTGTACAAAATTTTTTTCTTTTCCTCTGAGTTTATTTATTAAAAGAAAAAGAAACTTAAATGAATTTTTGGAAATTCATTTAAAAATTTGATACTTCTGTGAATTTTACTCCTTCGTTTACTTTTTTTTTTTCTCTTATTTTGTTAACCTTTAACATATAAAAATATATATATCGTTTAAAAATCAAATTCACGAAATATTTCTATCAATGATTTTGTTTAAATAACCTTTTTTCTGTTCTTTAAAAAAAAAAAGATTGTTAAAGTAATTTTTTTATAATGGTGATCTATTTGTTTTTTCTCTTTAACTCAATAACTTTTTATTGAAAAATATTTGAAATTTTCTACCTTTTGAAAGTTTTCTCGTTGTATTTAGTTTCCTTATATATATATATATATTTGCATATTTGCCGCAAATTGATATGTTTTTTCACTCTAACAGGTGGGCTGAAATGTTCATAGGCTGACACATAGATGGCGTTACTAGTATTAAATCCATATAATTTTTAGTTTGCCCTAACTTTCAAAAGGCACGTTTATAAATTTGACAGCTGTTGGACTATTAGTATGGGAGTTATAGCATTTTTAGTGAAGTAACTTTTGTTAGTTTGAAAAAATGGATAAAAAGGAATTTCGTGTATTGATAAAGCATTGCTTTTGGCGAAAAAATACTATTGAAGCCAAGGTTTGGCTTGATAAACATTATTGAACTTTGCACCAGAAAATCAACCGTAGAGAAGTGGTTCTCAAACTTAAACGAGGCGAAATGAGCACCGAGGACGATGCACGCAGTGGACGCCCCAAAGAGGTTGTTACCGACGAAAACATCAAAAAGTCCACAAAATAATTTCTGATAACAGTAAAGTGAAGTTGATTGAAACCCTAAAGATATCAAAGGAACGTGTTGGATATATCGTGAATGAATATTTGGATGTGCGAAAGCTCTGTTCAAAGTGGGTGCCACGCGAGCTCACAATCGACACAATTTTTATATAGTATTTCCCATTATTGCTTTTTTATATTGTTATAGTTATTCAATTATTTTAATTGTGAATTTCAAAATTATTCTTTGAAATGGTATCTTGATGTGTCATGTCATCTAAGAGGTTTTCAGAGATAACAGCCCACCATTCATGATGCTGTATAATTGATCCTAAAGAATAACATTTAGAATAAAATCTGTTAAAAAAGATATGAGAAAAACATTGAAAACGTTAACAAAATTGAATTATTTTTTTTTTTTTTTTTTTTAGCGTATTTATTATTATTTTTCTTGCCAATGTATTTAAAAGTCGTCAATATAGGATTGTTGATTTTATGCTTACACTGGCATTTATGTCTTTATTATTGAATTATAAGGCATATCCATTTAATAATGATGTTCCCTTATATATAAGCAAGTCCTTACATCCCCAAATGGAATCCCAGTGCTAACGTAACCTCAATTGCATACTTGACGTGCTAGAGGTTTCTGCTAAAAAGTGCTGCTAGAGAATCCATTGGTAGCATATGTTGCATTCATTTCTGTCAGAAGAGAAGATATTCCACATTATTTGCGATTGTATCTTTTAATTGTCCCTCTGATAGTCAGGTTTGTTGAAAATTACTTCTTCCCTCCCATCGACTGTTCGTATCAGCCATAAGTACCTAAAACATACAGTTGTTTTATAAAAAATGGGGGGAACTACTTTACAATACGTGCATGCCTTCTCAATATTTTGCTTTTCAGAATGTTCATAAACATTGTTTTGCCAATAAATGCATTTTTCTGAACATTCGAATATTACAGTTTTCCTTTAAATCGCACCTGAAAATTCATTCTGTCAAATTCATGATGAAGTAATTTCCATAAATAGAACTAATCGTTTTCTGCCATGTCAAACCTTTTTTTCTGACATTCTCTTTTTTTAAATGTCTGCATAAGCATATCATTATTTATGAATCTTGAAGTATATTTTAAAGAGTTATACAGTTTTTTTTTTAATATTTGTTGTTAATATATAACATCTTTGTTGAATATCATCATGATTGTTGAAAGTCTATAACATCTTTGCAACGCAGCATATCTTTTTTCAAATATTTATAACAAATATTTTTATAACTTCATATTTCTGCAATAGATGACGCCACTTGAGTGTAATGCAATTCCATGATCTAAGTCCGATTAAAATTTATCAATTGAAATCTCCTAAACAGAAATCCCCATGGCGCCCAGAAACAAACGTACATGAATGAAGTATTTGAATTTTTTTTACGTCGGTTTCGTACAATGGTTTTATAAAAAAGGTAAAAGTCGTCAGAAAAACATCACACAAGAACACTGCTTTTATAAAAAGGTAAAAGTCGTTTATTTATTTACACTTTCTATTAGATATTTAAATTTAATTTATTCCAGTTTTTTTTATGTTTTAATCATCAAAATTTAAAGCAAATTTCACCGCCTCAAATTTAATTTTTCCTCTTTGTCCTGAAAGCAAGTTAGCCTCGTTTTCTGCTGCTATTGCGATAGGTATTGGGAACGTAAGTTTATCGCATCTATAATCATAGCGATCTAGTGGGAATTTTCTGGGTTGTTCCTCAGCCAACACGCAAATTTTGAATAGATACTCCTGAAAGTCCTTCCCGAGAGCAATATCATTTTTTTAGAGATATACATAGGTAAAAAACAAAAGGTTATAAAAAAAATATATGATTTTTTAAAGATATTTTCATTGCCATTACCAAATATGTCATCAAAACTTTATCAAATCTGTAACATTTCAGCACTTTCCTATATAATATATATTTTTATGAAATAAAACTGTTTTTTAAATTTATTTTTCAAAATAATATTATTTTTAATATATTGATGCGAAATATTTCCTTCCCTTATGTTGCGTTAGAAAAGTACATACTTTGATTCTTCGCAAAATCTCCCTGTTACTTCAGACACTCGTGCCATACCGCATCGATTTATCGATATTGAACATCGAAATTCGTGACATTTCTGCTCAATTGGAAAGAAAACTTACTGGAAAACTTTTAATAGGTAGCTTATTTCTTATAAAGCATCTTCAGTTTGTTACATGAAAAAGTACTAGTCGCCGAATTTCATGCAAGCCATGCAACTTAATGATCTCGTAAATAAGGGTTTTCGTTCGTATTTTTAAATTGTAAAAACTCATGCAAGTTGGTATTTGACATTTTGTAGGATTTTCCAAAGGAAATTCTAAGAATTTCAATGACGTTCAACAAAGATATATATATATATATATACATATATATATATATATATGCATATGTGTGTGTGTGTCTGTATGCGTGCGTGCATAGGGTGCGTAGTTATAAATAAATAATGCATTTATTCGTGTATGCGCATTTGCTGTTACACGGATTCCTTTTCATATAATCTAGGTCATAAGCAAAATTAATTGAGCATTTGCTTCTTCTCTGGCTAGCGCTCTGGCGTTTGGTACCACAGGTTTCGGGTTTGAATGCCGGTGGTGCCATGTGTGTTTGTAGGGGTTCAGGATCCCCTTTTAAGCCATAGGTCCCTTCTAATATGACTGTTAAGAGTTGGATTGAAAACCCTAGCCCCGTAAAAGTAAAACATCTTTTGTCTCAGAAACTGTCAGTAAGTAGACGGCCTTGCCTCATCTTGGGGCTGATGATGATGATTTATTTCATCTTCGGAATGCCAAAATCTACAAATCCATCCGCAAAATCTTCTTCAGAAACAAAAAAAGTACACTATTTAATATTCAAATATAATATTTTACAAAAAAAAACCACATATTTGAAATTCTGCGAGTTTTTCCCCTCTCACATTATAAATTCCGGGAAACCAGGCACCATGGATCATGGGATGAAATGGACCCCCTCTTGGAAATTCATTGAAATTCAATTCATTCATTCAATTTGATGCCGTCTAGTAGCATGTACTTGGATAGAAGAAGGAATATAGAAAGACACACAAAGGGAAGAACCAATTTGTAGGTGGCAGTCAGACGGGAATTTAATTCATAACTATTGTAACCACTTAAAAATATCGTTATTTATATCTATTTTATTTGCCATGATCATCAGTAGACAAGGGATCATAAGAAGAAAGAAATTTAGGCAAGAGAGAACAATCGCCATTGAGGCTTTACAGATACCGCTTTCGTCGAACTTTATAATATTGGCTTGAAGTTTTACAAAGTATAAAGAATTTATCAGCACATACAGCCCTAAAAGAGTTTTCTCTTCCGTCTACTTTACTGTATTTTTGGGTTTATTTATATAACTTAAGCTGTTTTCTGGTCAAATGCATTCCAGAATGTTTTAAAATTTATTCCTTTATAAATACATGATGTTTGAAACTTAAAAAGTTAGTCCAATAAAATGTTGATCCAAGGTTTCTAATTCATTTGCTTGTGCTTCTGTGGTTATTTCAGAATTGCTGACTCGAGGTTATCTTTCGTTAATTTAGATTTGATTCTGATTTTTTTTTTTTGGGGGTTCTACAAATTTGTTCATTATATTAAATAAGCTAAAATTACTTAGGTTGTCTACTTTCTGTAAATTTATTATAGAGAAGGATCATTCATTTTTTACATTTTAAAGTTATTTGTGAGATTCTCAAAGCAAATAGCAACACTGCTCAAAGAAATTATGAATATTATGATTTTGAATAAAAAAATTTTTTTTATTTGTTATAGGATTTATGGATGTAGTAATATATGAGGAAAAACTACACTCGTAACAGATTAAATTTTATTTACTGTATTTGTCTATAAACAAAAATATTCCACTCATAAAAATGAAGGACAGCGTTGACTATGAATTAGTTTCAATAAAAATGACGGTTTCCTCTGACCTAAAGCTATGCCGCATTTGTAGCAAGTATAAAGCATCAAAACAAGTTAACACGGAGATGCAGGGTTCTTGTAGAAAGGCTCCCCTTTTCTGTGGAAAGGGATATGTACAGGCAATTCCTGCAAGCTATCCCTTTCAGGAAGAGCAGTTAAAGGGTCTTCTGCAAGATCTTTTCCTGGTTTTTTTTTTCCGAGGATGATAAAAAACCTTTACTCCTTCCGCCTAGAATATTCCAAACATGTTCGATTGTATTCATATCTGAAAAATATTCATTTGCTTCCTTTTAAACTTATTTTGATAATCTTCATTTTAACATTTTATTTCATGTTTGCTGAAATGGCAGTCAATTATATGGTGGTTATTTTTTTACCTAATTCATAGTTTACTCTAATTATTTTGAGCAATGTACTATGATTATTTCTTTTTAACATGAAATTTGTAGCAATATGAGGCACCGAATCAAAGTTAACAGTAAGGGCAGGGTTCCTCCTATAGAAAGCCTGCCCTTTCTATATGGGGGTATGTATATGCAATTTCCAGAAGCAATGGCTTTCAGGAAGAACAGTTAGAGATCTTCTGCAAGATCTTTTCATTTTCATCTTTCCTTCTGAGGATGGTAAAAAAAAAAACTGCTTCGGCCTAAAATTTTCCATGCATGTTCGATTGTATTCATGCCTGAAAAATATCCCTTTTCTTTCTTTTTAATAGTCGTCCTTTTAACATTTTATTTCATGTTTGCTGAAATGGCAGTCATATGGCTATTTTTTATCTAATTCACAATTTACTCTAATTATTTTGAGCAGTATATATGATTATTTCTTTTTTTTATAACGAAATCCCACAAAAACTCTTTAAAATATCATTGTAGGATTTGTGTTTTAATTTTCCTACAAAATCATTTTATCTGGAATTTGAGCCACTAATTTCAGACTTTATCTTTCACCTTTTCCATCATTCCATAAAAAAAAATATACAATAAAAACTCTTTTTTGTAAACTTTTGTCTACATTTTTTTTTTTTTTTTTTGGAGATAAAAAATTATGATTAAAGGACTCATATGTTGAATTTTTTTTTCCTCAATAAGACGACTTCATTTTTTAAAAACTATTTAACTAAAGAGGTGAAAAAATGACTAAGTGGTACAAAAAAAAAAAAAAGAAAAGATAATGGCTCCAGTTTAATTGAAGTTCCTACGTTGAAAGATGATAAGCTGTATTTCACGGCTAATTATTACTTGCAAGGCTTTTGATTAGACAAAATCGCTAGGACGCAAAAGTTTCGAGAGAAACTAATAAATTTTCCAGAAATACTGAAGTGGATTTTGTGTGCAAAAAAATAAAGCACAGAAGTCATTAAGGAGACACTAGAGCGCATCAGAAAAAATGTGGAAATAACTCTTTGGATAGGATGATTTAAACTTATACAATTTTTTCTTCTCTTTTTAAAAACCTAACAACTGGAAATTAAAACCATTGTTTTAAATTGAGCTCCTTAATATCTTACTGAATGGTTTTTTTATATTATTTTTAAATAGATGACCATCTATTTAACATAATTTTTACAAGTATGTATATTTCTAACTTGAGATGGTATTATGCGTTTTAGATGTTCTTCAGATAACACGCAAACATGGAAGTGCTCCATAGATTCACGTCGAATTAGAAAAAAACCTAAAATTCTTAGAAAATACCAGACTGTCAATGTGAGAGGCTTTCTCATGCTAACGTTATCTCCATTGAGTTAACCCACTAAACCTAACCCCCCCCCACCACCTAACCCACTAAATTTTAGCATGAATTTAATTTTCTTCACTAAGGATGTCAATTTCTTGAACTGGGTCATAAGCCGATCTAGTATATCCTATAAAGAGATTCCTTGATATATCCAGAAAATTATTCATAATGAATTTCGTCTAAATTATTGGCTACATTCACTGCCTTCAAAGACAAGCAGATTTGATAAGATGTGTAAGCCGTTACCACCAATATTTAAACTCCTTTTTTCTGTTGAAGCTCCCCATAAGTTTCATGTATCACTTATAAAAGTCACGAACAACCCACCGATGGGTGATAAGGACATTTGTGGTAACTGCGCCAAATTTAAGTGTGTATGTTAGAAAATCTGAAAAACTTCTCGCTTCCTAGAAGAAAGGCCATTTTATTTTACTGATTCTGCTGTGCTGACGTTTCAGCTGTTTCTTCTTTTCAAATTAGTTGGCTGGGGATTCGTTGATTAGCAATCCCGATGAAGTATGATCCGGCAATGAAAACCAACAACCAAATTGAATACCAATGGCAATGGAATGTTTTTACTTCAGAATTTAGCATTTTTTAATAACCGGCTCTCCTTTTATAATGGTTAATCGGCATCGAGTTTCAAAAACTTTTTAAAAAAAGGCATATTAAATTAAGTTGTTTCTCATTTAAAGGCTATCTTTGCTAGGAAGTTTATTTTCTGTTTTTGAAACAAACATGTTTAAAAATATAAATCAATGTAAACGAAGTTAAAATATGTATTAAGCGTATGATGGTTTAGTGGACAAATTTGATATTGCAGTTTTGTTTGAAAGAGAAGGAAGAATCTCAATGGTTTCAAGTACAATTTCCGAAAAATAGCTTATTAAAAATTTCGATTCCATAAATTGTAACAAAATAATATTATATCTAAAACCGCTCCTTTCGTACATCTGACAATATTTACAGCAACTCCCTCTATATACTGACTGATTTTGTGACCAAGGTATATTGTTGTGTAGTTGAACGTAATACTTCTCCTTTTTTTCAATTTCTACTATTAGTTCACACTCTCCCTATATATATCTTGTTCAAATTTTCAATCGTCAATAAAATACTTTTTTTATCCACTGAAGTTCAAATACATTTTTGTAAACTTGTAGTTGATGACCCTTGGTGTTAAAACAGTTTTTCAAATATTAATGCATTAATTTAATTTAATTAATTAATTTTAATTTTTTTTTAGATTTAAGTTGCATGTATCTAATAATAGATGGCGCCAGATGTAAGAGGAAAATTTCAACTTTATTTATGAAGGACTTTTCTGCAATATAGTGAAAAAAAAAGTAGGAATTGACTTAATTTTTTTTTTTTTAATATTACTTGTTTGATATTAACTTTTGATGTTTGTCCTTATGTAACTTAAAATATAATAAATAATTGGTACATGACTTGGGCCCATAATAATTAATCAAATTTCTCCTTATCACAATGAAAGGAGAAATATGGTTAATTATTTTTTATTTATTACATAAACTTTTTTTTTTCACTTAGAAAAAAAAATTTCATATCCCCTGATCAGTAATTTTTTTCAGTTTGTAAGCTTCGTTTCTTCACCACAGTTTTAAATCCTGATATTAACGTCTATTTTTCATTTCCCACAGATTTAAATTAAAAAGGCCCATCATAATTAATCCTATTTTTATCTTATCCTCATCTAAGTTATTAACTTTTTCATTAAAAAATCAAATTTCTTAATTAAAATTTTAATCAATTTTTGTTGTGTTAATATCGCATTTTAAAAACGCTTCGTTAGTAAATGTCACATCACTTAAAAGTTCACGGCCATGTTTATTATGTGATCAATATCCTTTATACATGCGTGTTTCCTTTTTTTTTTAGAATTGCATGTTCTAAATTTGAGGCCTTATATTGAACAATTATGTTCGTGATGAACTGTGTTTGATTTACTTCCTTAAACGCTTTAATAACTAAAGTTTTATTTCATTTGTATGCAGTTAATCATCCAAACCTGTTATATCAGGAAATAGCAGCTGTTATCGTGAATAAACACCTAAAAACTGTTAGCGGGAACAATAGATAATAGTAAGACTCATAAATCCGCGAAAACTTTTCAAATAACCCTTTTAATCTTCTTAAAATGATATTATATCCATATATCATGAAATAAATCACGCAATCCCAACCTTTAAAAGACCAACCGAAATGTGATAAATCTAAGTTGATTGCTCAATAAATAAATTGCATATCGGACATAAAATAATATGAATATCATGTTCAAATTGACAGTATTTCTTCTGTGGCTTTTATCTCCCCCATACTAATGTTTAGTCCAATGAAAGAACCTGATTCACTGTCAGAAGCGAAATCCAAAGGAGACGAATTTAAAGAAGTTGCAGATGAGAATGATGTAACAGAAGAGCAATTTTATGCATGCTTTAGCGATATCAATTGCAATTTGGGTAAGTGTGACCACAAATGATGTGAAATGAATTAGTGTTGAACTTTCCGCTATTGTTGATGACGAAAACAAAAACAAAAAAATTAACCTGTACTTATAAAATTAGCCATGGGAAGTATTCTGAAAAAAAAAAAATTTGAATTCATCTTCATGAATCATTCGAGATCTTTGAAATTTCTTGCTTTTTTATCTTTAAATTTCTCAAAAATAACAGTTATATGATGACATAGATCTTTTTGCTGAAATTTAGAAGATGCGTGATTTTCATTTCAATAAATTAAATTGTAAAATCTCAGTCTAAATTATTTTTTTAACTTCTTTTAAAAACAGGTTTTATAACAATTTTCAACAAATTTCTGTCTTTGCAATTCACAATTGTTTGCAAGAGCAAGTTATTATCAACAAATATTATGTAATTTATAAACAATTGATTTTTTATAGTTTATGACCATCCACTATACAAGTTTCTGAAAAAGAATTTCCACAAAAAATGTGAACAAGAATTATTTAATAAGAGATGCTAAAGGAACAAGCAAAAATAAGCAATTTATTTAGTAATTTTAGTGCAGATTATGTATTTAGCAATTTTTTTCAAAAATTTTTTAGTTAAAATATAGTGCTAAAATGTAACGTACAATTATAAACTTTTTTATAAGCAACATAAACTTTTCTCATTTTAAACATGCCACTACCATGTCAAAACTGTAATGAATGTCATTTTTAAACCCTTAGTACTTTATAATAGTATGGATTGTTTGTTTATTCATCCCATAAAAATTACATTCAACACATATAAAATATTTAAAAATTTAATTTTGATTTTACATACATTATACTAAGGGGCCTGATGGCCGAATGGCTAGCGCTCTGGCGTTCGTTACCACAGGTATCGGGTTCAAATCCCGGCTTTGCCATGGGTGTTTGTAGTGGTTCGGAATCCACTTTAAGCTGTAGGTCCCGGTCCTAATAGTATCGTAGAGCGCTGCTGGGACATTGTTACTCCGTGGCTTACCATCAAATTACACGCGCTCCTGGGTAATGCGAAGTGAGTAACATAGGTGCAGCCGTTATGGCGAAAGATAACGGTCTATTTGCCAGCTGCATTAGAAGAAGAAAAAAAAAACATTATGCTAACGAGCAATAATAGATATATTGTAAGTTATTTTCTTTCACTGATTTTAATAATATAATTTAACTCTTTAAAGCTTAATTTCAAAAATACATATAACTGATTATTAATTTTTTTTTTTTTTTGCTTATTACATATCTTACATGTTATAATTGTATAACATAAAAGTTTACATAAAAGTTTGCCTTATTTGTGCACTCCAAATGGCAAATTTTATGGCAATTGAAAATTTTTGTAAAAATAACTGATATAATAATTTTTAGGTATTACTATATAATTGGCACTAATTGTTGCGATAATCTTTATGCCTTAAAAGCCATAAAAATACAAAGATGAATCCATATTTTCAAATTACTGAAATCAATTAAATTTAAAAAGATAAATTAAAATTAAATGATATTAAATCCTATTTTCTACATTTTTTTTTTAATATTGATCGTGCATGTTAGGAAAAATTGGACTATACTGAAAGCATCACCTAGGATTCTCTGAATAAAAAATTGCTGCAGGATAATGGAATGTCCTGTACATTTAATTAAAATCTATATTCAAATGCTCGTAAAAATAAATAATTTTTTTAATGAATACGAAAAATCTTATTTTCAAAAATCTCAACTACCTTCGAAAGTTCTATTTATCTGCCTGTTCTATGCTTTTCAATTTATATTAGAAATTTAAAAAAAAATATTTAATTTATTTATAATTAGAAAAACTTTTACAAATTTTAACAAATACTTCTATTTTATGTATTCATAATAGTATTAAAATATTTAATCAAATTATTAATGAAATAAGACAGATGTTCTAAAATGAATAATAAAAACAAATATTTTATACTTTTAGGGATATAAATATAAGATTTTATTTTTATTGATACAGTTTTAGAAACGAAAATAATGTTCAACTTTTACCACTTGCAACAGACAATTTTTTATTAAACTGTCGATTATCTCTTTCAAAAATTTTTATTGCTTTTGAACAATCGAAACTGGCAAAAAAATTTTTTATATTAATTGCTTATATTTTTAAATTAATTTTGAAACATTAATGATCAGGTCATAATGATGGTCATAATAATTAAATCTTCCATACTGCAAAATGTAGAAATGCATTTTAACATTTTGATGTTTACATTATTCCTTGATGTATTTTCTTATGCTTCCTTGATGTATTTTCTTCCTTTATAGGTTTAGAAGCAAAGAAGGAAATGTTCAACTGTTACAGCAAACCATTGGAAGAGGTAAGTAGTTTACAACATACATGATTCAAAATTTTTTTCAAGATTTTTTTCAAAGAAATATATTATTATTCAGTAAACAAATATATATTAAAAATATGTTTTTAAAGTCAATGATGAACTTTGAGCCATTTTTAAAAGATAATATTTTTTTCCCTCATGTTATGAGGAAACCTTTTTATCTTTTAAAATTACCTTTTAAAAAACATGCAGTAAATTATTCTCTTTCGTATAATCGAAGTTATTTCATATTGAAATTTTTCCTGTATGAGTTGTCCATTGGCAATTATTCAAAATTTATATATTTTTTTAAAGTCAATGATGGACTTTTAATAAGTATATCAATTTTGAATAATTATCGATGGATGATGGTTATTAAAATTATATATTTTTTTTAAAGTCAATAATGGACTTTTAATAAGCATATCAATTTTGAATAATTATCGATGGATGATGGTTATTAAAATTTATGTATTTTTTTAAAGTCAATGGTGGACTTTTTAATAGGCATATCAATTTTGAATAATTATCGACGGATGATGGTTATTAAAATTTATATATTTTTTTAAAGTCAATGGTGGACTTTTGAATCGTTTTTAAAGAAATATATATTTTTTTTTCCTCAGATTATAAGGAAAAATTTATATATTTTTAAAGTCAATGGTGAACTTACTTTTAAAAAAAAAATTATAAGGAAAACATGCAGTAAATTATCCTCTTTCATGTAATCAAAATTATTTGATTTTGAAAGGTTTCCTGCATGAGTAGTCGATCGGTGATGATTCAAATCGACATTTAAAACTTAACAGAAGGATGTTGTGGTCATTAACTAAACCTTTTTATGAGAATGAAAAAAAATAAAAAAATAAAAACACGTTTCCTGCTTTTCATTACTTAAACATCTGTAAACTTTTAACTCAACTTTCCTTAATCTAAGAATTAAACATTCTTCATATTTTAATTGGATATAAAATAGAAATGTCAACTACAAGAAATGCTTTTCCTCCCAACAAAATCCATAACATACTTAATTCTCTATCATTTAATTAAATTATATTAACAAAAGAAACGAAGAAAAAAAATATGTTACTATTATAACAAGAATACTATTATAACAGTTGAATATTATTAAGTTAATTAAGTTTTAATATTTATTAAAAACACGTTCTTTTAAAAACAGTCTGAAATCTTGAATTCAATATAAGTGGTGATTGTGAAATGATATGGTGATTGTGAAATGATATGGTGATTGTGAAATGATATGGTTTTCAATTGTTTGATAATGATACCCACTGTTTAGAAATATTTGGTCCACTTTAAAAAATCCCACCTGCGGCTTTAATCCATTGCCAGTACACCAACCTCATAAGAAACATTACCAACATTTTCAGAATTTAGCTCAATAAATACTTAATTCTCCTGGTGAACTTTTTTTTTTCAAAATGCTGCTGTAAAAACAGCAGAATTTTGATATCATAAATAATAGACTTATTAAATTGAGATTTTAAAAATAACGTAATTTCTGTAATCTTGTCAGTTTAAAAGTTAAACTGATGTAAAGTTGGTCTTGACTTGGTGCTTTGAGACGTATGCCCAATTTAACCAAATGCTGTTTAAAATGCTACAGATAACAGAATTTGACAAAAGTGAAAATGAAACCTTTATTAAAACTACTCTAAAACTCAAAATGTTTTAATTCATTCTGAGAGGGTCATTTGGTATTAAAATCTTTTATTGTTGTATTTATAATTTTTATGCATAAAATCAATTAATTTTTCTTATTTTCACATCCAATAATAAATATATATTCGTGAAGTTAAAATTTTTTCTGACTTTGATTTGTATTTTCCCAACGGTTGAATTAAATAGAAATTTTTAAAAGTTATTAACTCGTTTTTAATTACCTACAGTATCATATGCGGTTATTTTAGTTTATTTTAATTTGAAAAAGTCCATCAAAATATTTGAAAGAAATCCTAAACAGTTCGAGAACTAATGATATGAGTAAACTACTGCATTTAATAGTTATTATGTACATTAAATAATTCTCCTAAAAGTGCAAAAGATTATTGTTTTTAATTGGCAGGTTAACTATCTATGTTTTCGTTCTATTAATGTATTTAAATTACATAATGTGCAATGATAACATCCGATAAATGTTATGCGTTTGCTTATTGGATGGATCTAATGTTAAAGGATGAGAATGATATAAATTACTAATATTGTTAAGTTAACTTTTATTTTAGGAAATGAAAAAATATATACAATGGTTCAAAGAATGCCCAGTTGGAACTTTTTCAGAATATACAGTGAAGGAAATAAATGATGTCTTTTGCGAAATGAATGCAGAAGATCAAGTATGTTATTTTCTTTCTGCTACAGTTTCGGTATAACTAATATTTTTTTCACCCATGTGGGAAAAATAGTCACTAAAATATGTCCGTTATAATTCTGAATATAGTGCATTGAATCTGTTATCGGAAAACACTAGTATTTGCAATATTATCGTGTGTAAAAGCATGCTTTAAGCAAAAATTATCACAGGAAGTAAGGATATTCGATAAATAAATGTTATTATAATCCTGTAAAAACATTAAATTTCAGAGATACATGTGACTTTTTTATTGTAGAGGGGACCACCAATAACGTATGGCATCATTATTTGCATGTCATACTACTATGTCCAAAATGTAAGACCAATTTTCAATTTAAAATTTCCTGGCCTTATGGAATTTCAACGTTTTTCTCTTTTTTTTTTTTTTTTTTAGGTTTCTGGCACTGTCCTTGACATTTGTGTAAAATTTGACGTCAAAATATTCATTAGTGTCTGAGTTACGCTTGGTTTTGTGAGACGCTAAAACTGATTCCGGCGATTTTTGAAGTGTTTGAATTAATTGAGTTAAGAACTTGTATTAAATTTTGATTGCGGAAAAGTATAGAAGGTTGCAGAAGGCATTCGGTGAGCATTCCTATATTGGAAAGAAATGTTTAGAAGTGGTATAAACAGTCCACGTTGAAGACACGTTGAACAAAGACAAAGAGCCCTCTGGTCGACCATCAATCTCAACCGACGAAGCTCATGTATAAAAAATTAAAGATTTATTTTTGCAAACCGTATATTTACAATTACAGACCTTGCTGATGATGTTGGAATTTCAAAAGGATCGGCCAATTCCATTTTGGGTCTCAAACGCGTCCAATCTCGATTGGTACCGAAAACACTAAATGCTCCAGCTCACATTGCATTGATTCTTCGTGACATTTTCTCCAAAAATGAAACCCATATTGTTCCACAACCCCCGTATTCACACCGTGCGACTTCTGGATATTCCCTAAACTCAAAGACCACTTCGGGGATACCGTTTTGAGTCGATTGAAGAGAATCAACATGAATCGCCGCGCGCTTTGAAAGCCATCCCTGCCGATGGCTTTTTAGCATGCGTTGAGGATTGGAAAAAACGTTGGCATAAGTGCATTGTGACCGGAGGAGATTATTTTGAAGGCGATTAAATAAATTTGAAAATATAAATAAAGAGTTTTTGAAAAAAAAATAATTGATCTTACTTTTTGGGCACAGTAGTATAGAAGAACTCCCATCAAATAGTCTGATTGAGTAGATTCAACTTTCTGTCACATTCACCATTTCTGAAACAATTACTGCAATATCAGTGGATTTAAATCCTACACGTGCACTCATGCCATGTAAAGTGATTAAAAAATGTTTTAATAACTTGAATTCCATTTATGATTATTCATAAGCAATAGGACACGAGTCGAAATAAAACAGTGTTTAAAGATATTTCTCAATATATCCAGAAAATTCATCAAAAAAAAAAATCTGATCAAATTGTTATGATATTCAGATGAATTCAATACTTGGATAGATAAGAGACGATATAATCATAAGGTTAAAGTTTTAATTTTGTTAATATCAATTGTAAACTGTTATTCTTTATAATAATTTAATTCTATTAAATACATCCATATCTTATAATTGTTCTTTGATTGGGTTATATAAGTTTATAGAATTAGAATTATTTTTCAATTCATAATCCGTTTCCAAATTGTGATACATTTTTCTTAACCTTCTGATATTATTATTATAATTTAATCTTTGAGTTCTCATTCTACAATATGGACGTTTAGCTTCACTATTATTTTTCTTAATCAGAGTAAATGTAGATATTATTTTTAGGGTTTATAGTTTTTGATGGTATAATTTTCAATTCTTAAATCTGGCATTTCATTAGCAATCTTATTTATTTTATTTTTAAATAAAATTTCGTTATTTTAATATTTTCTTCAAATTCATTAATGTAATGAATTATTATAATTTAATTTTGAACTAAACTCTGATGATATCCAAGAAGCAATATGAGTGATCAAATATTAATTTACATAAATTCCATTAATTAAAATTTTTTTTTTTCTTTTCTATCTTGGTATATAATTTTTTTGGCCAACCATATGATCAGATGTATTTCAATACAAAATATTTTCTTCAAATGGTTTATTTTCTAGCCACATTTATGAAATATTTTACTAGCTTCTCTACAGAGCTTAATAGCATTAAAATATATTTTTATCTATTATACGCTTAAAATCTTCAAACAGGCCATGTCATAAATTATTTTTTATATGTTCATAAGAAACATCTCTCAAACATGCAGCCATTTTCATATATTTATTAGTAAGCCATTTTATTAAGACGAAAACCTTCGTATAAACAATTTTCAATATATTCTCTGATTCAATACATGTCACAATTTCCTGCCAAAAATGACTACCGAAATTCCAGAAGTCAAATCTAAAACCAAAATTAAAAAGTGTGGGGAACAAGAGTTTATGGAAAATCTTAAACACCGCCATTTTAGATCACTGGTTTGTGAAAATTTGTATAATTTTTAAATTAAAAAATGTAATAAATGAATGTTAATTTTTAAAAGAAGCAGAGGGTGTTCAAACTACTTCATGAACTCTAAGTCATCTGAAGAGTTTATTATTATACTTATAAAGAATGAATTATTAATCGATTAAAATAGTTTCAAGAGAAATTTAAATTATCAGTAAAAGTGTACGTGTTTCATCATTTGTTTGACTTTTACTATAATGAAAAGTATAATTTTTTTTATAATTATTTTGTTTAAAAAAATATGTGAATTCGTAATGACATCAAAATAAGTAAAAAATATGAATCACGATGGAAAATGTTTTTTAGATTATTTCTATTCATAAAAAATAAAATCTTTATTATTAATCATGCATTTGTTGAAATAAGACCCAATGTTCTTTATTTCTACTATATAGAACAACTTTGGAGAAATAGATTACCTTTAAAAAAATCATTATAAATAAATAGAGAACAATATATGTAAGTTCTGCAAATTCCCAATATCTATACACAGTTTTGATAAATATCTCGGTGAATGTGTAATTTATGAATCTACTATCAAATATATAAAATATATGATATGGTAAATTTTATACTTATGCTCATAAACAATCACTTAAAAGGAAGATATAATAAAAAAAAACTTTAGTTAATAATCACTAGATGGCCCCCATATGATTAATGTTGAAAGTATTTAAAAATATTTCCTAATATAACTTCTAACACAAGACTATTGGTGAACTTCGAAATGCTTTAAAACTTTTGAAGATTTAATAACTTAAAGGTTTTAAAAATATTTAATTAGATTATTAATTGAATACATTAAAAAAAGGAGAATATAGACTTGTTTTAGAAAATTTATTAAATATAGAAGTAGTTTAATATTTAAATAAAAAGAAAGAAAGAACTTATTAAAAAACCCGAAAAATATAAAATTCAGATGAAATTTGATTCTTTAGGATTAAGTTTTGGTAAAAATAGTTATGATTTTAAACCAAAAAAGTAGAAAAAAAAAATGGCGACCGAAGTAAATCTCAGAAGTTCATTTAGAGGAAAACCGAATACTTTAATGCAGATTTAATTTAGCCTGATTATAAAATAGTTGAAATTTATAGAAAGTTTATCAAAAATGTAAAAATGGACGGAAGAACTTATAAAGTTATAGAAATCAAACAGTTAGGGTTTGAACAATAGATCTGATTGTTCGGCGAAAAAATGTATGTATTATAAAAACTACCTTCTAAAATATGAGATAACAATAATGAATGGGTAATCAATATGCATCTATGTAGGAATGAACATTTATATTGATCAAAGCATTTAATGTATGATTTTTATTATAATGTTATGAAATGCATGTTGGGAAATAATGTTATGAAATAATGTTGCATAATAATGTTATAAATAATCTAAAGAATAAACAAATAAATAAATACATAAAGCTATGTTAATATATATGGAGATAGATAGTTTTATTTTTCATGTTAAAACTATTGATTTTTATAAAAATTTAGAGGTAGGATTGATTATTTGATATTTTATATTATAAATAAATAATATAAATGTAAATATAATTATTTAATAAAAATTATATTTTAAAAAATGTTCAGTAAAATAACAATTATCAAAATTTTTTTTGAATTTTCAAGTATTCAAAATTTTGTTCTACAATTGTTACAGAACATAGCTGGGTTCATATGAATGTGAAATTAACTGTTTTTATACCCGATTGCAAATTAAATGAACACGAAAAGAATATTGTTTTAAAATATAATAAAGAAGCTGATGACTTGAGATTTAAAATATTTTCTAATAATATAAAATTATGGATAAATAATTATGCAAAAAATATATTAAACAAATATATGATCTATATGGAGGAACATTTACTTATAAATCAGAGATAATAATAGAATGTGCACAAAGATATTCTATTAATCTTAAAATTTCTAAATGCATAAAAATATCAAGGTAAGGTAGTTTAATGCATAAGTGTATGTACTAAATAAATTGTGTTTTAAAAGAAATTGACGATTGCTAATAGGAAGAAGTCGAGAACGATGGAACATAAATCATACGTTGTTCAGTAATATGGGGTCAACAGTTGCTGAAGAATGGACCTATCACCTCTAGACTTGATAGCTATCACAGATTAAAAAACATTGATACTCGTAGGTGAATATCTCATATTAATCATTCTTGAAGTTCATCCACGACATCATTGAAGATTTTTTAGTGATTGCTTTGCGTCAATCGTATTAATTTTTAAAGACATTTTCTACCAGTCGTCGAAACAGTGTCTTGAAAATTTAATACAGTCTACATACTCTATTAAATGTCGACAGCTTGAGTTGAGGAGTCTCAAGCCTTTGGGTGCTTTAATACAAGTGTACCTAAACATGCCTTCTTTAAACCTTTGAGTCCTTTGAACAGAGGGTACATGTAATGTCTCAGATGCTACTATACGACTGTAGGATCAACCAGCCATAAACATTCAACATCTCCTAAAATTATCTGAATGCCGAAAAGGGATTATGAAGCAAGCCATCGTTTCCAGGAAGAAAAACAGTTCAAAAATTCAAAAGTTACTTTCACATCTTTGACAAAGTTCAGTCGAAACTTCCTTCTTGGTATTACTAATTCTCTTAGAATGCAGAAATGACATTTATGAACTCTTCTCATATTATCAGCATATATTAATATTTATCTTAACAATTGTAATCAATTTATAACTAATAGAGAGGAGCACAGCTTTATTAACAACCAATGCATATTGGAAGTCATGTCAACAGTTACTTTTTGAACTATAGATGGCACCACTATTCAGTTTTAGCTTGTTGGCAACCGAGTTCATTGCTGTTGTAAGAGAATGGCGTCTTGTAGAAACTGCTGGAATTAAATATTAAGCGTATTATTAAACTGTAATTGTTTAAAAGGGCACTAATTATATTAGTCATCAGAGTTTTATTCATATTGTAAAAATCGTATAAAAAGGGAGATCGTGTAAAAAAAAAAAAGTACCGTGTAAATCGGGTGATAGGTGTATAAAGTTCAGAGTACAGACATAATATGGACTACAGCAGAAGTACAAAGATTTACAAGGGGAAGTACCAGGGGCAAAAGAAAATGGATGGCCAAAAAAGAAATGAATTTATGAGGTGAAAAAGGATCTGAAGAACCTAAAGATCACAAATTGGAAAACCAAAGGTCGAGGCAAACGACTTTGGTGTCGTATTGTTAGGAAGGCCGTGGTCCAGCATGGACTGTAGTGCCAGGGAGCTAGTTAGTTCATACAAATATTAAAAACTGTAACACTACTTTTATGTAGTTAAATTAAATATGGAACTTAATAAATTTTTTGCTTCAGAAACAGTAATCGCGTATTTTATAGAATAATTATTATGTCATTGTTTAAATAAAATGTTGATTCTCATTTTGCATTACTTATTGTTTCAGCGAACGCTCAACGATTTCTTTTTAGAAGAGTCTACAAAACATATTAAGGTGAGAACTATTTTATTAATCTTTAGAGAATCTCTACCTTTTCAGTTATCATTTAAATCATTATCATTATTTCTTGTCTTTAACGTTTTTCAATTCCTACTATAATAGTTCACACTCTCCCTATATATATCTTGTTCAAATTTTTAATTTTTCATAAAATACTTTTTATTCCTCCACTCCAGTTCAAATGCCTTTTTTGAAACTTGTAGTGGATGACAGTTGATGTTACTACAGTTTTTCAAATATCAATTCATTCATTAAAGTTAATTCATTAAGTTTAGTTTTTTTTTATTTTAAGTTGCATGTATCTAATAATAGATGGCGCCAGATGTAAGACGAAAATTTCAACTTTATTTGTAAAGGACTTTTCTGTAATATAGTGAAAATAAAAATAGGAATTGACTTTAATTTTTTTTTTTTTTTTATATTACTTGTTAGTTATAATTTAAATCGTATCATTATTTCTTTTCTTTAATATTTTTTTTTTTTAAATTTGAATACCTTTTATACAGAAATGTATCTAAAAGCTCAAAGTCGTTTATAATCGTAATGTTATAAATGAATAAATAAAAAAATTCAACACCTTATTGACGTGTTTTAATTTCCAGGAATATTGTGAGAAAGGTGGAAATGAAGGAAGATGTGATAGAATGAGGGCGGGTGCAGTAAGTGAAAACTTTTCTTAAAACTCTTCTTATGTTTCTTTTTTTAAACTGAAAAAGCTCTCATAGCTTTTAAGGAAATTTGAACATTTGAAAGAAATATAATATGTAATATGTAAAAGGTGTAAATATATCTGCCTTTTTGATTATTAATATAATTTTTTGATTATTTTATGTATCTATAATTCTGCTATGTGTTATGTGCCTATGTTATTTGTGTTCCATTATTTTGTTCCATCTTTGCTTATTTCTGTGTTTCATTTTATTTTTGTCTTATTACCTTTAAAATATACAGGGTATTGTTTTGAGGAGAGTGGGTCAGCGATGTCTTGGACCCTTTTCAACTTTTCTTATTGGATAATTCTTTTTTTTTTTTTTAAATTTATTTCATAACCTGTTGTTATTGGTTTATTTAAATTCCTTTCACGTGATATTTTATGAAATTTCTTTCACCTGATTTCTTCAATAATTCTTTTCACGTGATTTTTTTAATAATTTCTTGCACGTGAATTTTATTAAATTTCTTTCACAAGCGTTTTTATAAAAATTTTTGCAATTCTGTAGATTTTATTTATTATTTTTTAAATATTTCTTTTTTTTAGATGATTTTATAAATTCGTTTGGAATTTGCTAATTATTTTATTTATTTATTTTTTTTTATATATTTCTTTCAGGTGATTTTATAAAATCGTTTGAAATTCTATAATTTTTTTTTAATTTTTTATTTAACCTGTTTTCTTTTTACAGTTTTAAACGATAATTGATGAAAATAACTTATTGCCTGAATATGAATTAATTTTACCTTTTTTTTACCTGTGTTTGTTTAAAATTGTTGTTACACGTGTTGTTCTTACATAAAATTCTCAATTTAATGGGTAACCTGTAGATTGGCCCAGCAGATTATTATTTTTTTTTATTTTTCATTATCTTAATCTTCCGTATTTGATTGGCAAAGTATTTATCCTTCTTAGACCGAGCTTGGCATCCAAAAGAAAAAAAAAAAAAGTCTAAAACCCCAGACTATACTCTATGTAATGTATTCAGCCTTAATTTAATTGTATCGCATGTTCCTTTTTCTCTCAAAGTGGGGTACTGTGAGGTAATGTTGCAATCCTTCTAATGGGAGGGATTTGGTTATGTCCTTAGGATAATGACAAGAAAATATTCAGGCCAGCCCCAAATTTATCTGTCGATAACCAGACAATACTATTAAAACTCTACTGAGTCTACACATATGTTGCAAAACCCACAAGCGAGGAGCGAGCCTCCATCCTTCGCATAATAGCACTATTCAAGAGTATTATAGTAACTGTTTATTTAAAATAAAATGAAGAGAATTTATGCTTGCTGATTCTGGTATTCACAATTAACTACTCCTTATGTCTCCATAAGCAATTTAACATGTAAAGTGACACAAAAAACATCCTATGAATCAATCACCTTGATACGTATTGTGTTTGTAACAAGAGTAACAATTCAGTATTTTTTCTTTATATTTGATTGTTATATTTTTTAGTAATACTAGATCGTAAAACAACACGTAACAGACTGTTCAATTGAACAGCACATATTGTTTTTTTTTTCTAATGCAGCTGGTAAACACTTAGGAAGATGTCCTTGATGCCTTAAGGCGCTGCGCAGACGTTACTCACTTACCACTACCCAGGAGTTGCGTGTGGATTGAAGATAAGCTACGGACGTGGAGTAACATTACCCCCGCAACGCTCCTGTTAGACCGGGACCTACGTTTTAAAGTGGATTCCGAATCACTACAAACATCCATGCCACGCTGGGACTCTAACCCGAAACCTGTGGTACCGAACGCTAGCCATTTTAGGCCCTACAACACATATTGTTCAATTGCAACTAGTATTTCATATGAAAAGTCAGTTGAGAATAATTTTTCAAGCTATCATATTACAAAAAAAAAAGGGAAATTATGACAGCTATAGTTGAAATTAAATAAAATGGAATAATTTAAAATATCAAACTATATTTTGAATTCCATAATATAAATGTAAAATTCCTTTTTGATTTATGTCGTTATTTTTTATTTCAAGTGTTGAATTAATGATTCATTTGAAATATTCATAATTAATATTTCTAATATTTCAACCCAATTTTTCATCTGATTTTTTGTATGCTTCCATTTTGTCGTAGTCATAATAAACGATAAAATAAATAAACGATTAAAAATAACTATTTAAATTTAACGATTTAAAATAATGAGTTAAAATAAAGATTTTAAATAACGATTTTAAATAAACGATTTTAAATAAACGATTTAAAAATAACGATTAAAAATAAACGATTAAAAAATAACGATTTAAAATAAACGACTAAAAAAAAGATTTAAAAAGCGATTTAAAATAGCGATTTAAAATGAACGATTAAAAAATAAACGATTTAAAATAAATGATTTAAAAATAACGATTTAAAATAAAAATTAAAAATAACGAACGATTTAAAATAAACGTTTAAAGAATAACGAATAAAAATAACGATTTTAAATAAACGATTAAAAAATAACGAGTTTAAAATAAACGTTTAAAGAATAACGAATAAAAAATAACGATTTTTAAATAAACGATTAAAATGAACGATTAAAATGAACGATTTCTTTAAATGATTTCTTTTCAGGTATGTTCTTCGGAGCTCTTAGAGAGATATATCGCAGAAGGCAAGTGCAAAACTATTGTCAACGAAGTTCCGAAGCCACCTATGGAACGATGAATAATTATTCATCAAATTTTTATAATCCACAGAAAAGTGTGTTTAACAAATAAAGGGCAAGCATTTAGAACAGTTTAATTTCTTGTTTAACGATTTCATTTTAACGGAATTTAAAAAATAGAAAAACGATTGACATTAATAAATAGTACGTGAATTATCATTCAATGCCAAGACAACTCATAAAATTATTACTATTTAAACTGAAAAGTCTAAAAAAATATCATCTCAAAAGTTTAATAATTAAAACACTAAAAATTAATAAACATGAAATTTCATGAAAAACTTACTTTACTTATTTAGTGCATCAAGATGTTAAATTTAATAATATTATAGTCAATAGAGTTCAAACTTCAAATTTGTATAATAGTCACATAATACAATAATATATGTACAAATCAATAATACAAGTACAATAATCTTGTATAATTGTCAAAAATAGTAAAAGTTCAAATTTACTAACTTTAATTCAAGCTTAAAAATTCCTAATGCGATAAAACCCAGCAGTTTATGAAAAATGTTTCAAAAGATATAAAAATGAATCAGTAACATTAAAGAATACATGAAAATAGTTTTATTTATCTTATTATCTTATTATTGGCAGTAAATGTTTGAATGCATGTAAAAATTCAATTTCTCTACATTATTATGAAATACTTAGGAAGTTTGATATCTGTTTGATATTTAATAATTTTTATTTAAATTTTAAATATTCAAATAAAAGACCAATAACAAAAAATATATTGAGAATTTTAATGAAACCATTCATGATTCTAAATTAATTGCTAAAACAACTGCTATGGGTTTTAAAATACAAAAACTTAATTTCTCATAAAAACAGGCTAATGATTAGACTCAAGCTTCTGCTTTTAAATAGATTCCGACCAATTATCATATACAGTTCTCCCACTTGGGCTTCCAATTCCATCAAAAATCAAATCCATAAGGCTTGTTCCCACCGAAGCAAGAGGTGTTGAAGCGTGAAGCGTTGACCAATCACTAGCCTCACCGTGTTCGCCTGAAACAGGTTGAAATCCACCGCTTCTAGCTGCCCAACTTTCAACTCTCAAGTGCCTGCCGCGTCATGTGACTTGATTGAGCCAATCGTAGATCTGCCATCTTGTAGAAGTAATTGGAACTTCACCAGGAGTAAATCGATTTCTGACGTTTTGGTGTGAACGGGTCGAAAAAATTTTCTTCCCTGCCGTATGACGCTTCAACGCCTCACGCCTCGGTGGGAACGAGCCTTTAGACCTGCAATGAAGCGATCGGAAAATTTTCTGTTTACTATCAACGTGTTGCGAATTCGGGAACCTCGGGCAATTTATGAGACTGCTTTTGAATATTTCCCAGAGCTCCAAAGAATTGTTTACTCTCCTGATCTACAACGCACAGCAAGTGGAGACCCGGTCCAGCTGTGGAATGGTTGTTAAAATCGAATACCCGTCTTACACTTCTAAAAGTTTTATGAATTTGAGTCGCGATATTTTGACTTTTAATATCCTAATTTATTTTATTAAATTATTATTTATCCTACAATGCTGAATTATTTGAAATAAAAATTAGCTATTGAATTTAAAAAAAAATTTGAAAAATATATTGATTTGTAATAGTGGTGCCATCTAGCGGATCACAAGTAGATGGAAAAACTTTCTGTAACACCACATTTGTATCTCCTCTAATACATGTTGGTGATGCTCGAATTCTCATGTATGAATACCCGTATCTGGTGTGAACGGGTCGAAAAATCTTTGTGTATTTTTTAGGCACATACTGTTCTACCCTAAATAAACACCCTGTTTAGCTGAATTTTTTTCTGTTTACAATTTTTTTTTTTTTCCAGTTAAAAATTTTTTTGCAATATTTGCACCATTACTATTTTTACTATTAAAATTCACATTTTTGAATTAATAAAATTAAAAATGTGCCTTATACTAAGAAAAATATGAACATTTTGAATGTTTAACTCCAATATACTTGTAGATGCCTAGCACCGTGCGTTTTAAAGCACCGGTTTCAATTTTACATAAAAAATGAATGCAAAGATTTATCGGATATCTAAAGAATAAATTTGAGAGTTGATTGGTTAAAATTGAAAATATGAATATTAGATAAAATGTTCATAAATAGTTAAAAGTTAAAAATGAAGTCATTTATTGAGAAAAATGATTTTGAAAAATTCAGCGCACAAAAAGATGAGGAATTAAGAGAGTGAGATTAAAGTGCTATTTAAGAGAATGGTGAAAGAGTGATTACAGTAGTTTTATTAATATGTAGTTTTTAGGAGAAAAACATATGCAGTATTAAGTTACATTCCTTTGTCCTTTTCCTGGTCAGTAATTCTGAGAAATCCAGAAATAAGGGCACAATATATTAAATTCAATGTAATTACTAGATGATTATTTCATCATTCTTGTATAGGAATTATAATTTGTCCATCTCAAAATAATTATCAAGGAGAAAAATTGTGAATATTAGTTTGGACGCTTCTGAATGGCAATATATGTAATGCCTTTCGCTATAGAATTAGAATTAAACTAAGATTAATTCTTATGTTTAAAAGTGGAAGCTATGCAAAATAAAGAAAATACCGTATTTCGAATTACTACTACTCCTGTACCCAAAAAGAAAGACCAATTATTTTTGTTCAAAAGCTCTTTATTTATTCTTCCAAATTTATTTATTTGATCGGTTTCAAAGTAATCCTCTCCGGTTACACAATGCACTTATACCAACTTTTTTCCAATTCTCAATGCATGCTAAAAAGTCAGGCCTTCAGGGATGGCCTTCAAAGCGCGAAGCGATTCACGTTGAATTTCTTCAGCCGACCCAAAATGGTGTCGCCGGAGTGGTATTTTTAGTATATAGTTCAGGGAATAGCCGAAAGTCGCACGATGTGAATACGGTGGTTGTGGAACGATATGGGTTTCATTTTTGGCGAAAAGGTCACGGAGAATCAATGCAGTGTGAGGCAGCGCATTCACGTTTTCGGCGCCCATCGAGATTTGACGCGTTTGAGGCCCAAAATGGAATGGGCCGATCCTTTTGAAATTCCAACATCATCAGCAAGGTCTCTAATTGTAAATAGACGGTTTGGTAAGCGCCAAATCTTCTTCGAACTTCGTCGGTTGAGGTTGATGGTCAACCAGAGGGCTCTTCATCTTCAACGCGTTCACTGCCTTCTTTGAACTGCTTATACCACTTCTAAAAATTTCTTTCCTATATATGAATGCTCACCGAATGCCTTCTACAACATTCTATACGTTTCCGCAAACAAAATTGAATGCAAATTATTTGCTCAATTAATTCAGAGATTTCAAAGATCGCCGGAATCAGTTTTTGCGTCTCACAAAGCCAAGTGGGACTCAAACACTAATCAATATTTTGACGTCAAATTTCACACAGATGCCAACACAAGGACACAAATTTCACACAAGGACAGTGCCAGCAACCTGAAAAAAAAAAACAATTAAAATTCCATAAGCCGCGGGAATTTTAAATTGAAAATTAGTTTTACTTTTTTGGGCACAGTATTTACTTTAATTGCATTAAATCAATTTATACCGCTTGAGAAAAACCATGAAATGATACTCAATTCACAATATAATTCTGTACTTTTCTTGAAAAGTAGTTTTTTACGCTATAATTACAAATTTTTCTTTTTCATTTTAATCAATCTGAGAAATAGAAATCTTCTTTATATTATATTTTAAATTATTTCATTTATATTGAGATTGGCATCCTTACTATGTTTTATAACATTGTCCTTACGAAAATCTCAGTATTGTATACATTTTATAAAGCATTTTTGATCACAATGTTTCTGATTCATTTGCTATATAAAAGCATTTACGAGCAAGATATTCTTCCTCTTATTAGTGGGATGTTAAAATATCTAAATGTTATATCTATTCAAACCGAACGCCTAGATGAGAAAGAGGAAGAAATAAATGAATAAGAAGCTGTAACTTTATTAAACTCTGCTGATTTTCATGTTTATAGGAATTAGGAAGACATCTCCTCCTTATTATTTATTTACTAGATATAAATATCACACAGAAGATGGAAAATCTATTGTTTCTCTAAGTTGATATCAAATTTTGATAACAGCAACTTATTAAAGAAGGGATGATAAGGCTAGTGAGATCAAACGACCATACAAAGTAAGTTTGAAAATTAAGTATATACCTTGTACTAACTAAACAGTAATAATTAATATTTTAACACCCCAAATACCCCTAAACCAACTATGTGGATACTTTATTATTAAGCAGAAAATTTAAATGCCACTGAAAGTTTTTCTGAAGATTCGCCGTATGAGTACGACAATTTAACATATAGAAATTTAACAAATTGAACTGAACTTTATTATAGTAAAACTTAAATTATTCAAAAATGAAATTCTCTCAACCCTTTTACCAGAGGAACTTTGTAGCCCACTTAATGCGGACGAGATTTTCAAAACTGTCAAAAAGTTGTAGTAATCAACTCATTTTGAAGATCATTTCCAAAGAACTTAACTGTACACTACTATTCAAGCAGTATTTTTAATTAGACTATATTCAACGTCTTCCAGAAATGTCCAGTGAGGTACTCGAATTAGAGCTAACTAGAGATAAAAAATAAAGAAAACTGCCAGTATAGCATTCATTAATTCTAAAAGTATCATATTCTACAGGAGTTGTCCGGCCTTCTGCAAACAACAACTAAGAATAAGAAAAATACGGAATCATACTTTTGTTCCTCAGTTTAAATTCCATCTTCTTTGCCTAAAATATCAATTTAACCGAGGATTTTACTCAAATGGTAAAAGAAAATAATCTAAATATTGCACAATAAAATTCATATCTTACCACTAACAGTAACAACATAGATTTGATATTGCAGCTACTTCTCTACTAAAAGAGCTATACAAACTCAAGCCAGGCTTTAAAAAACATACCAATCCCACAAATTCAAAAAGCAGGCAAAACTTCCAGAAAATATTGGACTATTTTCACGCGCATTCATGAGTTGTTATTGACTCCTCTTAAATTATCTTTTTTTTTGTTTACACTGCAACTATTCATTACAACGTTTTAGATATATTTTTTGAAATAAACCAATTAAATTGCTCAAAAATAAAAATAGGATTGGTGCCATTCTACAATTTAATATTTCTTAATTGAAACAAATTATGATGTCAGTGTTTTAGAGAAATTAAAATGGATTTCATCTATTTAAGAGTATGGTTTGAAAATATAATTTAGTTTCATTGGTAACAAAAGAATTGAAACCGATTAAGTTATTCATTTAAATAATTGGTCATAGAAAGTATTTATTGAGAACTGTATGCGTGTAGCGTTTCCTAGGTGTCGAATCCATCAACAAGAGATAGTATTCAATAACTATATATTGCCGTGTTTCCCGTGTAAAACACTTCTTCTTTGATATGCGTACTACATTTCTTACATGTTTGATGTCAAAATTGATGCTTTTTCTAACAGAAATAATAGGTATTAATCCCAATCTAATAACATTCATAATGAAAACTATTATGCTCTTATATTTTCTGTGTGGTTTACATTCTAACAAGCAAAGAAGAATATTAACTATTGTCACTGCCGCTTTCTTTCATTTAATGTGTTTCCAGGTGATAGCCAGTGTAATTTTCTTCAGTCAAGAATTTAACTGGAGAATGGGTCTTTTGATTGCTGTTAGATTAATTCCAATTTTTTATTGGTGGTTAGTTTATTTGAGGATGAACAACATATCTAATTTAATTAAGATGCTGGAATTCTTTGCGAGAAAACGTGATTTCGTAAAATTTTCAAGATATTCCAAAATGATAGTAGTTTGTGCAACTTCATTAATTTTTCTGCGTCCTTTATAAAAACAATATGCTATGTAGTGATTTCTGATACATCTTTGGCAAATTTCGAAGGAATTTCTCCTTTCGTAGAACTGAAGCAAGCTGTGTATTATTTTTTTAATGAGTTTGCTCTAACCTATGTTCAACTTCTCCCTAATACAATAGTTATCTTCTACGTTTTTTACTGTTGCACTTTTTCAATATGCCTAGGCAGTAAAAATGTATTGAATTCAGATGGATACCAAATGTATGAAGTCATGCTTCGAATCTTTAGGAGATTAGAAAATACATTTTCATTGCCCGTGTTTATTATATTCATTTTAAATATTTTTAACTATCTCAAAGTAATTTATGTAATGTTTAAAGGAAACGGAACTGAAAATTATACTAGTTTTTTAGAAATGGCAATTGGTATTATGGCAACAATTGCCATGACATTTTCAGCAGAAGACGTTCAGCTGAAAGCCAATAAAATTCGTGTGTCATTTTTGGCTTCAAAACGTTACAAATATTCAGCATATGTTAATGGAAAATGGATAAAACTGTTCGAAGATCGTAATGTTCTGTCATTAACTGCTTGGAAGATGTTTACCATTCGGAGATCCATACTTCTTTCTTTGATTGCTTGGCCTTTTGTTTATGGGCTAATACTGGTGAATTTCCTTTGAAAATTAAATTATATTCATAAATAACGTGTAAAATGAGGACTGAAAGTTTAAACTTTAATCAAGTTTAATTTCTCCATCACCGTCAAGATAATTTCAACTGAACATTGATGACAAAATAAATCGTAATTTTATTCTATTATTCCATGTAAGGAATTGAATTAAATGAGTGAATTTATTAGTAAATTGGGGTCGAATGAGTTAGTATTTTTGAAACTTGTCTTATATGTTAACATGATATTGCATGAAAAACAATATGGAATAAATTGAACTTAAAATGTTATTCTGTAACATATATGACAATAATATAAAAAATGGCACTACAAATAAGAAGCAAAGATGTTTTTAATTTCAAAGTTTGCGTTTCAGTGAAATTTTAATTAAAATGCTGTCAATTTAATGAGTTTGTAATTTTTCGGAGGAGTTGAAGACAGAAAAGGGATATGAGATAATGGATGCATAGTACAGCTTGATTTTTATTCGCTGCTGATACGATTCACTTAGTATACTAGGGAAACCCTCGTATACTAGGGAAAGAACCTACCAATAAAATTTGCGCTTATGAACCTACAAATTTTTTAGTGTTTTTAGTATTCCAAAATCTACACATTTCAGCATATCAGTATGTGTTTCAAATATTCTGTAATTTTATGACAACTTTATAGTCACTGAGTTTCACTGAGACTGAGTCTGTTTCACTGTCACTGAGTTTTGTCACTATTTGAAATTTAGCTTTTTCAATCTTGAGTATTTTGGCTATTGAATTGCAATTCACCTATTTCAAAATAAATAGCCCAAACTTGAATCCATAAATAATTGAAAACTTATATAGATTTTTTTTGGTTATTTTCTCAATAGTTTTGTTCATTAAGAATCAAATTTTAATTTGTAGATTCTTAAGGTTGACCGCTATATAGAAAGTATTACCATTTCAATGTACAATATTTATTCTATCAAATTACATACATTTACACTACGAAAAACTATGAAAGAGATTCAATGAGTTTAAGATTAACGTTTTTTGAAAAAGTTTTTAGACATCTTAATTAATTTAAGATTTTTTGATTTAAGATTTTGCCCATGATTAGCATTTTCAAAGAAAAGAAATTTATGAAGAATTCCGGGTAAAATTTAAAGAAATTTTCTTTGAAACTTTTAAATAGTAAAAATATTATATTAAAAATTTATACAGTTTTATAGTTACAAAACTAATTAATTAATTAAGTTTAAAAATAATATGTTTTACTTCCATCAAATAGAGGTAGAATATTTGGTTATAGTTTCATTTTTACTCAAATAAATAACCAGGAAAAAGTAAATACATAAATTTTACATATTTTAATAATATTGGTTTGAAACTATTGTTTACTTAAATATATTTTGTCGTTTTTAAGTTAGATATCAATTTTGTATCTGTTACATAAATGTTTGCAAAATTAAAATGTTGTGTTCTTCACAATATACCAGTGACTTTTTTTCTTGTAAAATAAAAAAAAAATACTACATTTAAAAAAATATATTTTTATTTGCAAGCATGCTTGTATTTTAACAACAAAATGTATTAATTTTTAACAATAAAATCATACTGTAAAAAGGCAATTTAGATTCATTTTTGGTTTTTGTTCTTGATAAATATATACCAGTTATATTAACAGGCATTTAAAAAAAATGTTTTAGAGATTTATTTTTGTCAATACAAAATAAAATTTATAAATGATTCTTGATGCTCATTTTAAAAATATCAATAAAAATTCAAAATATTAAAATACTTTATAAATTACAAAATTTTTTCATAAAAAAATTTGTTTTGGATATTAGTTGGAAATAAAAATTAATTCCAAATTAAGAATCTAAAAACGAGAAAGTTATGCAAAGACATATTTAAAAAAAAAAGAAGAAATTTCACCATTCAAGTTATTAATAACTAATCGTTATCTTGAAATTTATCAATGCCACACAAAAAAATTCATGATATATATTTTACTGTTCATAAATATATAACAGCTGCGCTCTAATATAAACTACAAAGTACAAATTATTTACAAAATAGATTTGATTTAAATCATGACAGAATTTCTAAATTGTGAAAGAATGAAAGGAATCGACGATGCAAAAATTGTTTTGTGATATTAGTTGGAAATAAAAATTAATTCCAAATTAAGAATCTAAAACGATCCTTTTCTTCTGAATTAAAGTATAGTAAGAACAAACAAACCACCCCTACCAATAAATGAATGCAAGGCGCATTTTAATAAAAATAATTACACAGTCTGGGATCACATTAATGTGGCCACCACCTACTTTTCGACTACAGTCAAAAGTGATGCAATAGCCAATCACCAAATCAAAGGCAGACTGTGGGTGAGGCAGCCAGACATTGCAGTGTAAGTGTATATAAGAACTGTTCAGCGGACACTGTTGGATATGGGGCCAGCAAACGCCCCACTCGTGTGCCTTTGCTGACCATACCACATTCCACACTGACCAATTGGGAGAGAGCCAGAATATACAAGAGTGTATATTCTGGCGTTTGTACCAGTAGGTCACAGGTGGTCACATTAACGTGACTCGACTGTGTATATATATATATAAGTTTATTACGGTAATTAATGATTGTGTTGGAGTGGTTCCAAACATGATAACTAATCGTTATCTTGAGTAGGGGATGTAGTAATGAAATTTCTTTCTGAATTTACTTTTATATTTCTTTTGAAGCAGAAATTTTTTCTAATTAAAAATCACTATTGCAATAAAAAATTAACAATATTGGAATCATTATTGCATGTGCTATATTAAATATATTTTTCTTCTGAAATACCATAAAAAATACCATAAATTTGTCAATTGTTTAATTCAGATGAAAAATTGTTTCCTCACGGTATATTAATCTTATTTTTTTATTCTATTAACTATGAAATCTAATTTAAAAATCACTATTATGAAAGCTATTATTTTATATAACAGCTGTCTGCAAAAATTGTAACTTAATTTAGGAATAACAATAAAAACAGGAATAATTGAGTACAAATTAAAAAAAATAAAAATATTTTTTTAAAAAAATCATTATTTGAAAAATATTATTATTTGACAATTAAAGAAAAAAAAGAAGTTAGAAATTGTTTCGAAAAAAATGTTTTTTTGAAAACAAATCGTATAGTAAGTACAGTTCTGTACTCTATTTTTTCATAAGGAAATAAATACATTTAGAACAAAAGAAACTTTCAGAAAAGTAACTAAAATCATTCAATTTGTAACAATAAAATCTATAATTCTCATGTATTTTCTATGGGTTTTTAATATCATATTAATTTTTAGCATGTCAAAATTCAATAAATTGAAAAGAATCATGAAAGTTGTCACAAGGGAAACTCAAGGAAAAGACAATATCTAGTTAGAAATTGTTTAAAAATAATGTTTTTTTTTGAAAACAAATCATATAGTAAGTACAGTTCTGTACTGTAATTTTTCATAAGGAAATAAATACATTCAGAACAAAAGAAACCTTCAAAAAGTAATTAAAATCATTCAATTTACAAACAATGAAATCTATAATTCTCATGTATTTTCTATGGATTTAAATTTTGACAAGCAAAAGCGAATATTCCATTCGCAAATTCCTACTTTTACATTTAATTTGTTTCAAAACGATAAGCTTTCAGTATAATTTATTTCAGCAGCTAACTACATTGGCGCATTAGGCAAAGTTGTGGATGATGCAATTTAAAAACGTTTATTTTTAAAAAAAAAAACTCTCATCGAAAAACATTAGTTCATACAAAAAAAAAAGACTTTCCAAGAATTTAATGGTTTTAGTTATTCATTTAAACAGCATCTTTTTATAACCATTGATTTCTTTCTATTTGTGTGCATAGATCGTCTCCTAGGTTGCGATTCAATGGCTAAGGTTTAATGCAGAATGCTATAAAATATAAAAAGACGAGCAACTAAATTTCCTAAAACGTGCTAAAAGACGTACAACTAAATTTGTTAATAACTGTCAAAATAGATTCTGTAGATATATCGTTGAAATAATAAAGCAAAACGTTATTTTTATATTCCATTTCCAAAATAACTGGGAAAAGATAAACAATGCAATTGCAGTAAGTGATTGAGTAGATTAAATGGTATAAATGGTAAATGGTATAATACCTAAGTTTATTTTTTAGATATCATACAGATATGGTAATGGATTAAATTTTCTTTAAGTTATATTTTTGTGTTATATGCGTGGCAGTGTAAAACAGAAATTGAATCAAAAAAGAATAAAGGAATATGTCACAGGATTAAAGTTGTTTCTTGATCATATACGAAAAAGAGCAGGAAATATTTGTTTTTTAGTACCTACTTAACGGATATGAGTAGTATATAGTATAACTTAATATTTAATGCTGTAGACAGAAGTTATTCGTTAATGATAAGGTGAAATTTCAAAAAGTTTCACCATTTCCGAAGATGCACGAGGAAAATAATTTTTCAATTAATATCATTCATTTTTCAGTTTTTTTTTTTTTTGTACTAATCTTCTCTCTTCTGGATGTCAGCAAGAGTTTTCACATATGTAATACTTTTCTTGCAACTTCCTCGTTCAATGATTATTAGTAATTAATCATATTTCTGTAATTTAATTCTATTTAGCACGATTTTAACAATTTCAATTTTCATCCTCTATTAGAAAATAAATATTAAGCCCAAGAACAAGAAATTAACTCCGTATACCATTTAAAAATTATGTAGAATTTTTCGGTAAGTTCATCAGTTTGTTTTGTTAACTAGGGGATAGAATTTATTAATGAATTCTTTAATGCGTAATAGATCAAGGTTACAGATAAAATAAAAAGAATCACCATTCTATAATCATAATGTATATTCTGTTCCCTACTACAGAAATAAAACTAAAAAAAGAAAGAAAAGAAAAACTATGAGAAGTTTTATGGAATTTTAGGCAAACATCTATTTTTAATTTATTTCTGTCTATCTGACCAATTTGTTTGGCTTTATTCATCAAGTAATATTCAAATTTCGTCGATAAAATTCTCAAAGAAAAAGCATCCATGAAAAATTCCGAGTTGTAATGAATGGGATGCGATATTTTTACAATGTTTTAATAATATGTTTATATTATTTTAAAGAAATAAAATATTTAGTACTGTAACTAGTTACTAATAATTAAAATCAAAAATTCTTTTTTTTTTATCATCGTATAGAGAAATTTTAACTCGTTATAATTGCAATCAAACACATTCAAAAAAATACTTAAGAAATAAAGAAATAAAAATTATAAATTCCAAAAAATTAAAAATATTAAAATATTTCACATTGAAAGAATATCTTGAAAATTTTGTTTATCATAAAACGTTTTTGGTTTGCAAGGTATAAATAACAGGGATCCTTTTTTCCATATATATGTTCTTCAAAGTACGTACTAGTGATTATCAGCTTTCTTCTCAAAAATTAAGGGCCACTTCTGTCAAATAAAAATATTTTCACTTTTTACCATGTTGTCACCTGAACAGTTGTGTTTATATATTTATTTTTTAGTACGAAGTTATCACTCATAAACACACATACACAGACTGACAGACGCACAAGAGCATATTTGAGGTTTACGAACCTCATTTAACTTAAGTAGGTTGAGGTTTGCCAACCTCATTAACCTTAGGTTTGCGAACCTCATTCTATTTTGTTTTTCTGTTCTACAAAACTTTTTATCTAAATTTCTTTGAAATATTTTTCTTTAGTTAAATTGACCAATGTAAAAGTACGTAGCTTCACTGAAGCTGTAAACACTAGGTCCTATTTGCTACTTCTTGAATAAGTTCAAGCAATCAAGATATTTTAAGGATGAATCTTAAATTTCAAATCGACTGCGTAGAGAAATATGATGTGATTTTGCAATCTTTGATAAAAATAAACTGAAAAACATACTGTAAAAATAAAAATAAGAATTTTTTTGTAATTTATATAATGAAATCACACATAAAAGATAAATAGAACATACACACGCCTTTTGCTTTATAAATATAATCTTCAATATTGCATATTTTTTTATATTATTTGTTTTCATTTTCATCTGATAAAAAATTAAGTTTGCATATCATGGCACAGAATATTAAGTTTAAGCTCATTTTTAAAATTTATTTATTAAATTTAAAAGCAATTTTCTTGATTGTTATCGATTATCATGACTGTCATCGATTCTTATCAAAAGCGTATCCTTGGTAGCCGATGCAATGCAATCAAGTGGAAAAATTAAACTTTACAGATTTAATGTCATTTGATTTCAAGTTTTGATAATATAAGTTGAAATACGAGAGATTCGATATTCACTAAATACACATGTTGAAACTACAGGAATTGCACTTAAAAGCAAAACTATTTGACAAAATGGAAATGAAATATATCCTAAAACCGATTGTTTTATTATTCTTAATATGTGGCATAGATATCAAAGAAAAAAATGAAGGATGTTCCATATTACGTGCGTTTATTTTCAATGCTATTGCGTTGTTAATCACATCTTTGAAGTTTTATTGTTTGATAATCAAGAATTTTCATTGGTTTTCCATTGTAAACGTAGCAACTACCTTGGGGCATTGGACAGTGTGGTGGATAATGCAATCAAAGAAAAGGAAATTCTAACTCTCATCGAAAATCTGGAATCCTTACAAGGCGAAATTACACCTCTAGATCGTCAAAGACTTTCCAAAATAGCAAAAATAGCCAGTTATTTTGCTGTATTGTTAAGTTGTCTGTATCCATCCTTGTGGGTAATTGGTCATATATTTTTCAATGAGTCTCGCTGTCCTTTTGATGCACGAAAGGCAGATATAAAAGCATAATAATTCCAAAAATTGCTTATGAATATGGATCTGCGTACGTCAATCATTACGTATATTTCACATTTACTATCTTTTACCTCTTAATCTGCTTAATCGTTGCTAATAGTTTAAGCGACAAAAAACGGCACAGAATCGAAGCTTTCAGATTGTACAAAAACGTACTGAAAATGTTTGAAGACATCGAAGATACTCTTTCGCCATTTATGCTTTTCCTGTTCGCACGAATGTTAGCTGTGTTTTTTATATTCATATATCAGATGCTTTATTCCGCAAGACTTCGAAACTGGCCTTTGTTAAACATGAGCATACCTTACTTTTTCATTAATGCCGTGCTGATGATAATTATTGTCTTATCTACTGATCGTGTTCAAAAAAGGCGGACAAATTTCGATTATCTCTTTATCAGTACTTAGAACTTAATTCAGTATTGAATGGTGAGTATTTGAGAATCCTTGAAGACTGGAGACATTTAAAATTGACAGCATGGGGTGTGTTTGCCATTAAAAAATCTGTAATCTTGGCGACAGTGGCATGGCTCTTCACATATTCAATTGCTTTCCTGCAATTTTCTTCTTAATATTTAGACATTTTTTTAAAGTTTGTCTAATGAAATGAACTGTTCTAGTATGTAACTTGGTATGTTTTCTTATAGCTTGTTTGCAATATTTGTTTCATTAGATTATTTGTTTAATTTATTTTACTATTTTATTTTATATATATAGTCTGACATCCTCTATGACGGAATATACAAAATTGAACATTCTTACTAGCATGCAGATACGCATTATTTATTAATTAAATGTATTTAGTAATAGATTGAATACAATAAATAAAAAGCTTTTAGCAGTTTCTCCTGAAATGAAATCCATCTAATAAAATCTTTAAAGGATTTGTGGGCAATGCCGTATAAGTTAGGCAAGATGTGAATCTATCTTCTAGTACATACAATTTGCTTAAGGAACTTACCTCTATTTTAAATTGTTTTAAAGAAAAGTGTGAAATATTAATTACATGCAAATATAATACCGAGAAACATCTTAAAGAAATTGATTTCTAGATTAACAACATAGAGCATGTCAAAAGATTCCGAACTAGGGAGTAATTACCCATCTTCTTTATGGTACCATGCAGAAGATAGAATGATGTTAATAAACTCAAACATTTTTTTTTATGTTGGATAGGAAACGCATGAAAGAAGCATACAAAACATTCTGAAATTCTATAAATAGCTATATTATGAATTGTTTGTAACCCATTTAAAAAAATTCTTTCATGCGGTAAAAAGATACCGCCTAAAGAAAAATTGTATTTACACACAGAAACGTTTTTAATTTCTTTATTTTCTTCTGTACATTACAATATTTGCTTTTAAAGCTATTCATAGCAGTCAAATATGCAGATTAGCTTGTGGAGAACTGATTCAAAATCATTTTCGTCTTTTGAAGATTTGAAATACTAAAGCTTCTTGGTAATGTGATGAAATAATATCGCCTAGGCCATCTGTTGAATTTCTAATTTACATGTTATTTTGATAGTCATTTGTTGTCTCTTTTTAAATTAATTGTTATTCATAATATGCATTTGATAGAAATGTTTTTAAATACCCAACAAAAAAATTGGATATAAAAAATCGCGCAAAAAACACAGAACCGTATAAAAACTGGTTTGAGTATGCTTTTAATATCCAATTAATGTTCCTTCTTTCAGCTTGAATAAATTTCTTGGTAAAAATCTAGAATCCTGTACCCTTTGTACCAAATATATCGTCAAGTTGCCAAGTTACCAAGTAAGCATAGCAATGAATAGACCAGTTAATTTTTGCCGTAAAATGATATCACGCCAAAATCCTTCACTGGGATGCCAAATCGCCAAACACAAACACACAAAATGGCTGCCGAAGTTCGATGACATCATAAAACGCTTTTCGCCAAAATTCATCGCCAGACAGTATTACGCACTATTAACAGTATTACGCCATACGCATTAGTAGCCAAACAGCTATTACGTCAAAATTTATTCTTGAAAGTGCTTTTAAGCTAAAGTTTATCTCTTTAACGCCAAATATTATCACTATGCTGTCAAAATTTTAATCTTTGAAATGCTTTATCGCCAACATTAATCGCTTTATCGCTAAACTTTTTCATTAAGCATTTAACATTAAAATTTTGTCATAATAGTTGTATAAATTTGGCGATAAAGCATTAACTTTTGGCGTAAAGCCAAAAGTTAATGCTTTATCGCCAAATTTTTATCCCTAAAAAATTTTATCTCTGGAATACTTTTTGTGCCAAATGTTATCCCTATTACTTCGAAATTTAGCACTATTATGCCAAAAAGAATTATCTCTAAATTGCCTTTGCACCAATTTATTTCGCTTTATCGCCAAATTTATACAACTATTATGACAAAATTTTAATGTTTTCTTTTTAAGCCACATATTGCCTCGTTAACGCCAAAATATATCATTATTTTGCCAAAAATTTTATTCCTAAATTGCTTTTTGCCAAATTTAATCGCTTTATCACCAAATTATTATGTGGAATTATGTTTTGCTAACTCAGAAATGTGTATCATTTAAAAAAAGACAATAATCGCTGCTACAATAAAATTATGCCAAAATTATTTTTACATATATTTGGATTGGATTTGTAAGCTCATCTGGAGACCCTGTCCCAGACCTCATGTAAAGGCACAAAATAAGACAAAGTAATCTGGATAATAATAAGGATGTAGTATGAAGAAATTTTATCCACATTCCTGAAAGTTCTTATTCAGATGACATATTTAATTTTTAAAATATTATGAAAGATCTTTTAATTTGATAAGTGACATAAATCTGGGATAACTTTATTATGATGTGCAAAACAACAACATGATTGGTAAGAGAACAATACTCGATTTGTTTTTATCAGTGACAGGAATGTATTTTAACAAATGTCTCAGGTGCATTATTTAATTTAAGAAATTATTAATATTTAATATATGTTTTGAACTTTTAAATGCCATGAAATATTTTTGTAGCGAAACAATTTTTATTTTAGACAAACTGTAATTTTTAAAACTTTTTAAGGATTATCATATCTAGTTCATTTTAAGTTTCATAATTATTTTAATTTATTTAGATAAATTCATTTTTCATTTGTAATCGGTGAAATTTTAAACAATTTTATGCTTGTTTTTTATCAAACTGTACTATTTGTGACCTACGAATTTGTGTTACGTTTAGGTATACAAATGTTTTGTTATATTTCTTTATATGATTAATGCTGTTAGCTTAAATTATTCTTTCATTACTTTCATGCACAAAATAAGTAATATTATATTCTTCATAAAATAGATGTTTCTGTTTTAAGAATTTTGTAATTTTAAATGTGTGCTAATATGACAAACAAAATAAATATTCAATTTCTTAAAAATGATCTTAATTTGTTATTAATTAAAACGTAACAAAACATGTTTTATTATTATTAAAAAAATTACTACAAACTGATATATTATACTAAAGGGATACCATGAATTTTAAATATTTCCTTTTGTTTATTAAATGTACTCAATAACTTTAAATTTAATTATTTTAAATTTATTTATTAAATTTAATTGAACATTACCAAATAATTTGATTCAATGCATTAAATATAGCAATTTTGAAAATAATAATGCTTTATTTTTATAATTTTAAAACGAAACAAACATTTACTTCGAGAACAATATTTAAATCTTGTATTTATTTTGACAAAACACATTTCTTTTGAAGAATTGTTCTTTAGATTTTTTTGCTATTTTTAAAACAAAGATAAAACATTATTTATTTTGAAGCATAAAATTCCAAGTGTATAATTTTCATCTTTTGATCATGAATCTGATAGAAAATTTTATTTTATTTTCTATTACAAATTAGTGTGCCTTTAATGTATTTCAGTAACTTGTTATTTTATGCAGTGAGATTTTGTAATATAAACACATATGAAAACGAAATTAAATTTATCGCAGTCTGATCTTAAGTGTTCAAAATGATCTTAAATTATAGCTTTTCAGACTGTAATTAAGTTTTTAATAACTGAAATACATAAATTTTATTTTTATAATTTGTAATTTTGTAAAAGGTATGGTAAATGTGTCGTAAATTGAAAAATATTTTAATATTCGTCTTTCGTTCCATAATCCTCAATGCACAGGACAAACTTTCGATCAATTTAAAATGACATTCAAAAATGAGTTTAAATGACAGATGGAAAATCTTCAAATGCTTAGATGAAGGATGATTTGAAAATGTTTGTTAAGAATATTGTACGAAGACAGACAAAAGCTGCTAAATATCCTAATAGCATTCATTCAAGGAATTAGTGGGCTCAAAATATATAGGAGACTTTATTTGAAGAATTATTTTATTCAATTTTTCATACAATTCTCCCTAACAATAAATAATTTAAACTATATAAGCCATGGTGAATTATCCTGATATTTTTATGTTGCAAAAAACATTTTTAATGTATTTTCAATAGCATTTACTATACTTTAAAATTTAGGTCTGGGTCTAATTAACCATAGTGTGCAGAAATTTGACTTTCGAGAGATAACCCAAAGCAGAAAATTTATTTGATAGAAAACTTGACTTGACTTGACTGGGCGCCTTTGAGATGTAGGATCGTTGACGCTGCTTTACCTCAATTTATCCAAATGCCTTTTTTGAAATAACAGACAAAACTGTTTGGCAGAAGTGAAAAGAAACCTTTATAACGGAACTACTCTATAACTCGAAATTCCTTAATTTTTTGTATAATATCTAGAGTTCCTTATTTGTATATGTAGATATATATATATAACAGGGGGACTGAAAAGTTCGCATGCTGACACATAGATGGCGCTACTAGTATTAAATCCGTATGATTTTTAGTTATCCCTGACCTTCAAAAGACAGTGTCTTTTGAAGTGTATAAATTTGACATAAACTTGACTAATGCACTATTAGTATGTGAGTTATAGCATTTTTGGTCGTTGTGCTGGCTGTCAGCTTTGCGCGGCACCCATTTTGAACAGAGCTTTCGCATATCCAAATATTCCTTCACGATATCATTCACATATGTCACATTCCTTTGATATCTTTAGGGTCTCAGCTATCTCAATCAACTTCAATTTACGGTTATCAGAAATTATTTTGTGGACTTTTTTTATGTTTTGGTCGGTAACAGCCTCTTTGGGGTGTCCACTGCGTGCATCGTCCTCGATGTTCATTTCGCCTCGTTTAAATTTAGCAAACCACTTCTCTACGGTTGATTTTCTGGAAAGTCGAAATAATGTTTATAGAGCCAAGCTTGGCTTCAATGGTATTTTTTTTCGCCAAAAAAGCAATGCTTTAATTAACACACGAAATTCGTTTTTATCCATTTTTTCAAACTAACAAAAGTTGCTTCACTAAAAATGCTATAACTCACATACTAATAGTGCAACAGCTGTCAAATTTATATACGTGCCTTTTGAAGGTAGGGCTAACTAAAAATCATATGGATTTAATACTAGTAGCGCCATCTATGTGTCAGCCTATGAACATGTCAGCCCAACTGTTATATTAGTGCTTGTAAATAAAATTTAATTTTCTCCCATTAACTTGAAAGTGACTCTCTTCTTAAAATCGTTATACGACTAAAACGCCGAGACATTACAGTTCATTTTCTGATAATTTACGTTGAAAATATTTTTTAAAAAATATTTTCACTCGCATTTGCTTTTATTTTAAAATGTAGATCTTGCTTTAATTAGCCCTGGGGTGCAGAAAAGTCACCTTAGAGATACAAATCTAATCATACCAGTAAATTAGATAGAAAGGAAGTGGTTTGGTTTGTGGCTCTACATTTTGTGCACACTTTAGGCTAATTAGACATGGACCTACAGCTTTAACATGGATTCCGAACCACTCACAAATATCCATGCCTTCGCCACTATTCGATCCTAAGCCTGTGGTACCGAAGTCCAGAGAGATAGCCAGTTGCATATGAGGTCGCAGAAAAAAAGTGTAAAAATTAAGGTCTGAGAACACTATGCGTGACCAAGTGATCAGGTGTCCAGCTAATGTAAAAGTTTGCTCATGTTAGAAAACGATGTTTGCGTATGTTGCCGAGAGAACTCATAGAGGAAAAAAAACACATTGTTTGTGATACCAGTGGCGAAAAATTCCATATAAGGGATTCATTGAAAGATCATAAAAAAATTCACGCAAAGGAAGTAAATCATTTTTGTAGAGAATGTAGTGCAACATTCAAATTCATTCGAGAGAAATATGTGAAGCATCATAAACAATTTCATACTGAAGAAAGGCCTCATATTTGTGAAATATGTTGCAGAACATTCACTTCGCAGTCACATCTGTACAAACATAAAGAAATTCATACAGAAGAAACGGCTCATGTCTGTTATAGATGTCTGAAAGCATTCAAATATGAATGCAGTTTGAATGCACATATGCTGCGTTGTTTCAGAGAGAATCCTTTCATATTCAAAGAACACATAACTTCATCTGAAGGCTCATCTGAAACTTCTGAAGAATCCCTAACAAATAAAACTAGTCAAATATCTTTGGCAGAAGGAAATATCACTCTTAACAAAATGAATATAGTAATTAAAAAAATTGATTGTTGATGGTAATTTTAAAAATATAAAAATGTCTTTCCATGCTACTGACAAGTAAAATATTTTTTATGCTAAATATCCTTTTTTATTTTGTAATTTCATTCATCTCTTTGGTTTGAGCCAAGATTGCACTGCGTGTTTAATTTAAAGATGTATTGAAGCAATTTAAACTGTGAAAATGTAACAGCAATTGGATAGCGAAATAGTGTTTTTAAAATAGAAGATAAGCATTATATTTAATGCAGCATAGGTGCAGCAACAGCTGAAAAATGGTTTTTAATGAATTTTTAATACTTGACTGGAGTTGTTCAACTGTCTCAAAATTGTTTTACAGTATCATAAAACATTTTGTACAATATTGTAAATTTTTAATTTGTATATGTCATAATTTATTAAAATTTAATTCTCCAATAAAATTTTAGATATGTAAAAAGTGTTTTTATATTGATTGTGAGTTCACGATTTACTAATTTAATGTTTTGGTGTTAATTTTTTTTTTTTTTTTTTTGCAGATGGCAGTGTTTTTTGAAATGCTACTCTTTCTTAAACCCTTTTTGAAATTATGTTTACTAATTATAAATATATGCATGCTTTTTATAAAGATAATGTTAGTTTTTCAAAACTTCTTTATTTTTATTACAAATATGTATGTTCCTTTACAATTATTAAAACAGGAATATATGTTATAGTTTAACATTTTCTTTCATATTAAATACAAAATAAGCGATTATGATTCTAAATACACGAGAATAAAAATACTCCCAGCGTAAGTATAAAAATATTTTATTAGCAATACTGTTTAATTTGTAACCACAATATTTTTACTATTGGAGAATTTGTAACTGAGGAGTATATTAATTGTGATATTTTATATACAATAATAAGAAATACACATAAATTTTTTTAAATATATTTTATCAATATATGTACTACAAAAAAGCTATTTTTTTTCTAAAAATACAATACTTTTAAAATAAAGATTTAAATGTTTTTTTATGAATATAAATGAATAGAAATTTATTCCGTCAGACGACGACTTTTTAAACAAAAAAACGACGACGAATTTATTCCGTTAAACGACTTTCCTGAAAAAAAAAAAAAAAAATATTAGGTAAAATGCTTTATAATTTTTAGTAATTTACGAATTTGTGTGTTGTGCTTATGTTTCTAGTTTTTAATTATATTTATTTTAAAAAATTGTCCTGTTTTAAATTTCGTCTATTTTAAAGTGATGTTAAATAAAGTTATTTTTACCTGGGTTCTTTAAATAGAGATATTGCATAATAAAACTTTGTGACGACAAAATGCATTCTTATTTAGTTGAATTTATTCTAACAATGTATCATTTAGTTTATCAGTTTTTTTAATGAATAATATAGCTTACTTGAATGTAAATTTTCGTATAATGCTATGGTAATTTTATTGTTTTAATTGACGTTAATTTTACCATTCAATTAATAAGTCACTATTATATTAAGTAATGTTTCGCTATTATATAATTGTATCTGCTCCTTTAGTATATCTGTCGAAACCTACTGCAGATCTTTAACATTTCCCTCTTTATGCTAAATGAATTGCGGGGTTGAATGTGATATCTATTTTATTTTGTTGTAACTAGAATTAAAATAATTTTTTTTCAAAACTTGCCCAATAGTATTTAAATCTATCCTATTTTCACTTTCATTTTTTTCAACGAGATTGTGAATCTTGATAACCAGGTTAATTTATTCATTTCAGTTTATCTGAGAAACACATTTCAGGACACATTTCAAAGATTAATAAATTGTTTTCTTAATGTTTTTCAAGAAGTTTAAATCTTAACCTACCTCGCCGTTTTTAAAAAAAAAAAACCCTTTCGGATCAGATCTCTAGAAATCTTTGAAAATCAACTGTTCTTTAGCTTTCGAACAAACAGAGAAATATTGCCTTTTTTTCGTGTAAAATGTTTAAAATCTTAGGACATTCAACAAGACATCGATGTTGATCCGGATAAATTATATTCCTTATAGAATTTACCAAATAAGAAAAAAAGTTAAAGTTTTTTCAAACCATTTATAGATTCCCAGATACATACTGAACTTTGCAGAAATATCAAAACCCCTCAATAATCTTAACAAGAACCAATCTCAGTTGGAATGGGGATGGGTGCAAGAAAAGGTTATTTGATGTCTTAAAAATTGTCTTAAATAAACCCTCCGATATTAACATAAGATGATGAATTTAAACCAAATATTTAACGAACTAAGGCAAGCATTTAAGCTCTTCGCTTAATTTTGCTACAGATGGAAGGCTCAAGTATATAAAGACTGAGAGAGAAGCTCTTGCAGTCATTCGGGCTCTGAAGAAACTTCATGGCTCAGTGGAGGGAAGAGAAGTGGGCGTGACATCCAAACCCTCTCAAATCTCTTCTAAACACCAAGCTTATTACCGGATGACTTGCAGCATGAACTCATGAATCAGAGCATTTCAATCTGAAAACTTAATACATTCTTTGTACAAGCAACGCCATTGTTTCGCCCCGTATGTGAAGAAAAGATTTACCATTTTGAAGTCTTAGCGTAGTTGTAGCTTACATGCCAATAACAACATCAAAACAGAGTTGGGATAAAAACGTAAGAAAATATTATTGAATGTTTTGGTACTTCTAAAAAAAAGTGAGGATTATCAGTCTGGAAAGATCAAAGTTTCAATATGAATCATGGAGTACTATGCATGTGTACTAGATCCTGACTCACAAGACATCGAACTTTTCCTTGCCGACTCAGAGCGGGAACTCATTATGCAGAAGCATGATAATTATAATATGACAGGACATTACGGAGAAGAAGGCACATTGCAGAGAACCATTAGAAGGCACTTTTGAACTGGCATGACGAAATATATGCCAAAATCTGTAAAAGAAAATATTCTGGATGCACTCCCTACAAGGTTAAAGACGAAAATCTGGTTTGTTGAGAAATCCTGTTTACTTACAGCAGTTTGAGATAATCTTTAAAGACTTGTTTGCTCAAAAGAAGAAAAAGAGAGAGCCAATGGAATTTTTTTTTTTTTGTTCTAATGCAGCTGGCAAACACTTAGACAGTTGTCTTAGATGCCTTAAGGCAAGAGCTGCACTGATTTTATTCACTTAGCACTACATAAGAGGTTGATTTTGTTGTCGTATCCATCATGGAAAGAGGGATGCAGCTTCTGTTCTAATAGAGACCCCGTAGGTAGAAGTCTGACTTCTGTTCCGCGACGCTCTTACAGTCATAGGAGACCGAGACCTACAGCTTAAAGTGGATTCCGAACCACTACAAACATCCATGACACCTCCGGGACTCGAACACGAAACCTGTGGCACCCTCTACATAGGAGGTGCGTCTAGCTTGAAGATAGCTACAGACGCCGAGTACAAAACTCCCGCAAATCTTTACGATCCTGTTAGACTGGGACCTACAGTTTAAACTGGACTCCGAACCACTACAAATATCCAGGGTACCGTCGGGACTCAAACTCGAAACCTTTGGTACTGAGCGGCAGAGCGCTAGCCATTAGGTCATTCAGGCCCCAGCCAATGGAAATTGAATATACAAATTCATGTTACGCAACAGATTGAGTTATTTCTTTTTCTTAAGTGCATGGCACGTGAATATGCCATAGAATTAATATAGAAGCAGAACTATTTCTTCAAAACCTAATGTTGGATCCCCCAGACAAATAAATTCAGCGTTTTTCAGAAAGCGCTTCTACAGCAACTGCAAATGTCGTTTACTCCTGGCTACTTGCTGGGATGTCGCCGCAGCCAAAAAGGGAGAACGTAATCAATGCTTTGCTATATGAAAACCCCTATTGGATGACACTATCATCCACCTCTTTATATTGACTGAACTTCATCAGAAATTGTCAAGAATTCTACTGTGTTGTTGAACGTCCCATCTATACTTTTTATTTTATTGCCTTTTGACGTTTGCCCGTACGCAACTTAGCATGCAATAAACAATTGTTACGTAAACATAAATTGCCCCATCATATTTAATTCCATTCCCCACTGTCATATAACTGAGTTAAGTACGTCTCCCATAGAAACTTGAAATACTGTAGTAAATAATCGTGGATGTCACCCAAATTTAGTATGGCAAAATGAAGATGCAATGAATTTGTCTCCATTCTTCTGTGATGATAGACTTCAGGTTCAAATCCTGGCTATGGGATAGATGTTTGTTAGTAGTTCAGAATTCACATTAAACTGTAGGACCCGGTCTAATTAGCCTGAAGTGTGCAAAAACTGACTGTAGAGAGACAAGCCAAACCTTCTGTGATGCAAGCATACTAAAACTAAATCTGATGTATATTTTAAATTCTTGCAGTGAATGAAAAGTTTAAAGCGATCAAATATATCTCCTCGGTTAATGAATTGCGGTTTCAATATGAAATACATAGAATTCGGTTTTTAACACTTTTTCAGAACTATTTTGATTGACTATTTTTATTGCAATTTTGTTATCAGCATTTTATGTAGTGTTTATTTTATTTATTTATTTATTTTTATTTACAAATACATATTTTGCTTTTTTTCTGACACGAGAAATAACTGAGGATTTTTTTTTTTAATATTTGGTGTATAATTAGAAAAAGACGAGAAAGAGTTGTTTTCAAACAAAAAAGTAAATTAATGGATCAGCATGCATGTGATATCTATCAAAATCGATTTCATTTTTTGAAGAGTAAATTCCTGAGTATGCAGATAAAAATTCAGAAAAATTTTATACAAGTGCATATTAAGCATTTCAAACAAAGAATGGAATGCATAAGATCCAATTTCAGATACCCATATAGAATCGTAAAGCATTGGGTAAATAAAATTCGTGCTGTCAAATTCCAACATATCAGAATTAGGAGTGCATCTTCGAGACCATGGGCACGCAGGACTGTATATGATTAAAAATTATTAACTACTACTGCTTTGTAACTGAAAATAATACATTGAATCTCAGAAAGAGTCTGCCGATAACTTGATCCGTGTTAAAAGATGTCAAAATGAACAAAATAATAATGACAAAAACCAAAAATAATTATGCATAATCTTTGAACTGAAATATAAAATTGATGGAATCTTTAAATTTGGTAATCTTATTTTATGTTCATAAAAAAGTAGATGGTATTTCATATTATTTGTCAATACTTAAATCGCATTACCGAATTTTATTAAAATCAACTCAAAATTTCATTTATAAATTCTGTAATTTATTTCAGGAATTTAGTTTCTAATCTACGATTAAGTTCCTGATATAGTGCGTAGTTCGTTACGAAAAAAATTGCATCAAATAAACTAATATAGAAAGAAAAATATTTTGGCAACACAAAATGTCGAATTAATTATGTTGTCTAGATATATGTTTAAGAAATATCTAAAAGGTAAGAGTGACAGGTGCATTTGACATACACACTTTTAAATTTTTAGTTTTTAAATTAATCCGAGTTGCAAAGACTTCGATATGTCTTCTTCTGATACCACACCATCTGAAGAATCATTCAAGTGCATGAAATGTGGGAAAAAATTTGAACTTCGAAGAGATTTAAAAGAGCATTTCTTCAACCGGCATCTAAAAAAGACTTACACTTGTGCATATTGTAAAAGGGTGTTCCTTTTTAAGAGTTGTTTGGAGATTCATGAGAGAATTCATACAGGAGCTAAACCCTTTGATTGCAAATCCTGCGGAAAAAAATTCAAACAAATTAGCTCTTTGAACAAACATAGGAAAATTCACACTAAGGATGTGAGTCATTTTTGTGAGGAATGTGGGAAAACATTCACATTCTCTCGAGAGGAATATGTGGATCATCACAAAAAATTTCATACCGGAGAAATGCCTCATTTTTGTGAAGAATGTGGCAGAACCTTCTCTAAAAGTGGCAGCTAAACCGACATATGAAATCTCATTCTGAAGAAAAGCCTCATGTTTGTGAGAATTGTGGAAATGCTTTCAAATTGAAACACAATTTGAAGAGACATATGCGATCTTGTATGACAGAGAAGCCTGGTAAACCCGGAGGAGGAATGTGCTCATCAGAAGACTCATCTGCAACTCCTGAGGACTCTCCTGACACAACTGAGAACTAGTCAAAAATCTCACGCAGGGGAAAATAACATTCTTTACAAAATGAAAATAGTAACAATGGAAAAAAGTTAATTGTGATTTCAAAACTATAAAAATGTGTTTTCCTTGCTACTGTAACTTACAATATTTTTACGCACAATAATGAAATTTAAAAAAAAAAATTATCTCTGAAGTGAGCCAAGATCGTACAGGTATGTTAGTTAAAAATGCATTTATTCAGGTTCAATTGTATAAAATGTAACACCAATTCGATAGAAAAGTAGTGTTTTTAATTAAAAGACAAGCATTACATTTAATGCGGAATAGGTAATGTTTTTTAAACTGAGAAATAATTTTTAATGTATTTTTAAGATTTGACTGAAGTTCTTCAACTGTCTCAAAACTGTTTTACAAGATCATAAATCATTTTATAATAATGCATATTTTTAATATATTTGTATATATATGTTACATATAATTTAAAGTTTTGTTCAGTAAAATTGTCTTTACCGGATTTTTGTAAATAGAGGTGATATTGCATAATAAAACTTTGTGATAACAAAACGTGTTTCTGTTTATTTATTTGAAATTAGTATGTACAATATATCTCTAAATCTGTTAATGTGTACTTTTAATGAATGAGACAGCTTAATTGAATGTAAAGGTCTTTATAATAACATTTTGAATTTTTAAAAGAATATATTCATCAAAAACTTTAATTCGTGTTAATTTAACCATGAAGGTAAACTCGCTGAAAATTGTACTGAAAATACACTTGTATAGTTTACAATATCATTTTATGAAAATTTTTTCTAAAATTAAATAATTCATAAAGGAAATGTAACTTATTGCACAAAACTCTTAAATTGTTAAAAGGGTTCCTGCTGGTACGAAATGGTTAGCATGCAAATTGGTGGAGGGTAATCAGGTTCAACAGGAAAAATGACTCATCACCATGTAATGGTTCAGCAGGTGCTTCAGATTAAATGTAATGTCGGATTGGTGAGCATCTTATTAGGTAATTGGAGAAGCCTCACTGCTTATTTTAAAAAGTAAACTAGCATGTTATATTGAAATGCATTATAAAAATCTCTAAACCATATAAATATCGTTTTTTTTTCTAAACAATAATTGCATTTTTGGTATCTTTCTATAAATAATGCTGCGGAAAAAGCATTATTTCATTGTATTAAAAGCTCAAAATTCGGGAGAAAATTTTGAGTCCATATTTGAGGAATAATAGAGAAAAACAATTTTTTTCACCAAATAAAATTCACAACGGGCCTGAATGGCCGAGTGGCTAATCACTCTGGCGCTCGGTACCACGGGTTTCGGGTTCGAGTACCGGCGGTGCCATGGATGTTTGTAGGGTTCGGAATCCACTTTAAACCGTAGGTTCCGGCCCTAATAGGATCGTAGAGCGTTGCGGGGGCTTTGTTACTCCGCGTATGTGGCTTATCTTCAAGTTACACGTGCCCCCTGGGTATTGCAAAATGAGTAACATCTGTGCAGCGCTTGCCTTAAGGCAGCCAACACAAAGCTGTCTAAGTGTGCCAGCTGCATTACAGCAAAAAAAATCACAACTACTTGTTGGCAAATTGATATTTTATAGATTCGATAATACCAACGGTTGAGAAACGCAGTATCAAGTATTTTCTTTGAATATATTACATTACAGATTAGAACATATGTTTGTTTGCTACCCGAAAGGATATTACTTGTCTAATCATAGTCTGACTAAATCCATTTTTTGATTTAAAAACGTATTTTATATTCAACAGTTCTCAAATATGCAAGCCAAAAGTCTCCATTGCGCACGCTATAATAATAAAAATCATTACGATTAGCAAATTGGCTTCGATCAATCTTAACGAAAATATTAAAAAAATACTCTAAATATTGTGAATATTTTCTTACATTTCTGCATGTCAATTATCGAAATATAATACCTAATTTGTTTCTAGATTACTCAATAGAGAATATTTTTAAGAAAACGTATTTCTCTTTGTTTTTATAGATTCGTTTAATTTTTTCCCAGTTTATTACGCACAGTGAATTGCCTTAATAAATCTTTACTTCTAATAATGGACTTTAATAATTATACTTATTTTTTTGTAATAATATTCTCATCGAAATCCAATGGTTTCGAAGGACATAGCTAGTTCTTTTTATGAAAATAAAATTATTTAATTTAATAGTTCTCTGAGGCTAAAAAACATGCTTGCGTCGGACTTTGCCAGAACATTAGCTGAGCATCAAATTAAACGTACAAGTATTTACAGTGAATCATATAATTTAATTGATAAATTAATTATATTTTTCAGATATTACTTTACGCATCTGAACTTTTTATGCAACTTGCAAGAATTTGCAGATTCTATATAATTAAAATATTCTATAAATGCATCGATTTTCAAGGATATAGGTAGTTCTTTTTATTTAAATAAAAATATTTAATTCAACTTGTAATAACATCTAATTGACCACTCGATTGTCACGGATCAGGTGCGTATTTTTTCATTATTATCCAACTGGGTCCATTGAAAAAACCTCTTTTTCCAAAAATGTAGTAGTTCATTTATATAAATTGGATTTATTTTAACTCTAAATTACTTATTTCTAAATTCTTATTATCTGAATTCCTATAGTATTCTATTTTGTTGCAAAACTTTTTATGACTGTTTCTAAAGTCAATTATTTTTTTTTACGTCTTTGATTAATTAGAAATTTTTAAAATAATTATATATATTTTTAAATGCCGTTTGTAATGATTTTTTATGCTACATACGTTATTGTAATTAAGAGCAATATTTATTTAATGTATTTGCAATTTATATATAATATTCATTTTATTACATTATTATTATTTATTAATGTAAAAAGCAAATGAAAACTCAAATGACTCGAATAGAGGTTATACTCGTCCAAAGTCATCTGCTAAAGAATTACGGATGACGTAATGACATTAAAAAATGACGTCCTAACTTCGTTCAAAAATCGTATGCAAAATAATTATGAATTAATAAATGGCGTTATATTCCTAAAATGTTCTATATTTGTGTCTTATAATTCATATTTAATATGTTGTTTTATTTCGCCATTTGTAAACACTTGGATGAATAAGAAATAAGAATTGTTTTTTATTCGTTTCGCGACAAACTTTCCTGAAATAAAAACGATAAATAGGTTCATTTATATGATTTATTTTAATTCTAAACTACTTCTAAAGTCTAACTGATATTTTTAATTCTAAATTCCATTTTCTAATTAACTCCAGTACTTCTATCTTCTTTTATTTAAATTCCTATTAAAAATAATATATAGCCATAAAAATGTTTTTCTTTTATTATTTCTGCAGCCAATTATTTTTATACCTTTGTGATTAATTAGAAATGGGTAAAAGAATTTAATTTTTAAAGGCCATTTGTAATGATGTTTTATGTTACACAGGTTATTGTAATTAAGAGTAAAAAATTATTTAATGCATTTGTCATCTAGATAAAATGGCTAAATATTCATATGGCTAAATTTCTTTAAAAACAATTTTGTATTGAATAATGATGTAATATGAGAAATTTCTCACACATTCCTCACACATAGAATCCTGGCGGTGGCATGGATGTTTCTTAGCTGTTCGGAATCCACTTTAAACTGTAGGCCAAGGTTTGTTTAACCTTTATGTGACCAATATGACCGTAGAGCGACAAACCAAACCAAACCTAGGTTAATGAAATGCGGTTTCGATAGAAGATGGAATTCTGTTTTTAACTGTTATTCAGCATTATTTTTCATTGGCTATATAACTACTATATTGGCTATATAACTTGAACTATATTATTGACTATATAACTTGAACTACATTATTGAACATATAACTGTGATTTGTTAGTATTTTATTTTATTTTTATTATTTTATAGATTTATATTTATATATTTATTTTTACTCTTTTTAGAACACAAAATAATTGAGATGTTTTTTTTTTTTTTTTTGCTTCAGAACTATGTAGAAGACAGGCAAGTCCTGTTTTAAAAAAAAGTAAATTTCAAGAATCAGAATGCTTGTGGTATCTTTCAAAATTGATTTCCATTTTTATGCGATTACCTCTTGCGTATGCAGATGTATAATCGAAAGAATTTTATACGAAAGATTAACCATTCCAAATGAAGTACGGAATACATAAGATCTGCTTTCAGATCCTCATATAGAATCGAAATGCACTCGCTAAATAAAAATTCCCGCCGCCAAATTCCAATATATGAGATTCCAGGTGCAACTTCAAGAATATTGGTACATAAGACTATAAGTATTACTATTATATTTTGGCTCAATGTAATGTATTTAAAGTCAATATAGGTCTGAAATTTCCTTTATCCTTGTTTACCCATGGCAAAAAAAAATTAAAAAAACCCATAAAAACTTATGCTTATTCTGTTAACTAAAATATAAAATTGATAGCATGTTTTAGCTTGATAATATAAGGTTAACATCTGTTCATAAAATAGTAGATTGCATTTAATACTTTTAGCAAATTTACTAAATTGAAAATCGAATTTTATTAAAATCAACTAAAATTTCAGTTTTAAATTCTGCAAAATTTTACGGGATTTTAGTTTATAATCGATTGATTAGTTCTTTCTTAGGTGATGTAGTGCGTTGTTTTAAATAATAATAATTTCAACTAACAAGAATTAATGTGAAGAAAAATGGCAACAAAAATTTTTCAACTACAACTGTTGTGTAGAAATATTTTCTATAAATGTTGAAAGGTTACAAGTGATAACTTTATTTGAAGTAAAATCTTTTAAACTTTCAGTTTTATTTTTAATTACTCCGGTTAGCAAAGCATTCATTATGTCTTCTTCGGATACGAAAACTTCTGAAGAACTATTAAAGTGCATTAAATGTGGGAAAACATTTCAACGTCAAAAAGATTTAAAAGAGCATTTCTCAAAAGAACATCTTGAAAAGCGTCACCCATGTAGATACTGTGGAACGGCGTTCTCATCTCAGAGTAATTTGAAGAAACACGAGAGAACTCATACAGGAGAGAAACCATTTGATTGTGACACATGTGGCAAGAAATTCAATCGAAAGAGCAATTTGAACAGGCATAAGAAAACTCACATTAAAGAAGTGAGTCATTTTGTGAAGAATGTGGGAAAACATTCAATTCACCCGAGATAAATATATGGAAGAGCATAAAAATTTCATACAGGAGAAAGGCCTCATTGTTGTGAAAAATGTGGCAGAACATTCCCACAAAGACACAGCTATGCACCACATAAGAAAACTCATTCTGAAGAAAAGCCTCATGTTTGTGACAAATGTGGAAAAGTATTTCAAATACAAAGGCAATTTGAAGGACATATGCTATCTTGTATCACAGAGAAGCCTGAAAAACCCGGAGAAGGCATGTGTTCATCAGAAGACTCATCTGCAACTCCTGAGGACACGCCTAACACATACATGTATGTCTAATCAAGAGAACCTGATTGTCCCGTCCGTTTATTGTTCATTGTGATTTAAAAAATATATATAAATGCCCTTCCTTAAACTTAAATTTAATGCCAAATAATGAAATTAAAAAAAATAATTCACTCTGAATTGACCCCATTTCGCTGTGCATGTTTATGTTAAAAATGTATTGAAGCAGTTCACCTGTTAAAACGTAACATCAGTTGGATAGAAAAATATTTTTTTTTAAATAAAAGACAAGCATGATATTTAATGCAGCATAAATATTGTTTCAAATTGAAAAATATTTTTTAATGAATTTTTAATAATTGACTGGAGTTGTTCAACTCTCTTAAAATTGTTTTACAGTATCATAAATCATTATGTTTATAATGTTTATTTTTAAACTGTATAGTTTATAATTCATTTTAATTCTCAATAAAATTTTAGATATGCAAAAAGTGTTTTTATATTGATTCGCAGTACACGGTTTACTAAGTATTTTGTGTTTTGCAGATGTAAGAAATTTTTTAACAGTGCAAGAAATGCTACTCTGTTAAAACTTTTTAAAAATTATGTTCACTAATTATGTGTCTATCATTAATTATAAATATATGCACACTTATTATAAAGATAAAATCTTTTTTTTTCAAAATCCCTTTATTTTAATTTTAAATATGTATTTTCTTTACAATTGTTAAAGCAAATAACAAGTTATAGTTTCAATTTTCTTTAATATTTCATACAAAATAAGAGATTTTCTTTCTAAATGCGTAAATATAAATTTATTTCAATAGCAACACTGATTAATTTTCAATCACAATTTCATTACAATCGGAATATTTTTAACTGACGAGATAACTTTTTAACTATATTAAGTGTGACATTCTATATTCAAGTAATAGGAACTACACTTAATAATTTTAAAATACATTTTATCAATATATGTATTACAAAATATATTTTTTTTGCTTGAAATACAGTAGATTTTAAATATTGATTTAAATATTTTTATGAATATAAATGAATAGGAAATTTTCCATCAGAATATTTTAAACGATTTTCTTAACAAAATAAATTTGTTTGTTAAAATTACTTAGATTGCTAGTAATTTACGAATTTGTGTGTTTTGCTTATATTTCTAGTTTTTTATTATATTTATTTTTAAAGAGTGTCCTGAATTAAATTTCGTCTATTTTAAAGTGGTATTCCGTAAAGTTATTTTTTTACCTGCCTTCTGTAAATAGAGATATTGCATAATAAAACTTTGTGACGACAAAATGTATTCTTATTTATTTGAGTTTAGTCTTATAATGTATCATTTAGTCTGTTATTGCAGTCTTTTAATGACTAAGACAGCTTAACTGAATGTAAATTTTCGTATAATACTACGGTAATTTTATTGTTTTCTAAATTCGAAAAACACTTTAATGAAATTAATTTTACCATACAATTAAACTCAAACGAAATTGTACTGAAAAAATAAGAATGATCATTTTAAGAATAATTTTTGTAAAATTAAATACATGCATAATGGAAAAATAATTTGTTGCACAAAATGGTTCTTAATCTATCATGCAAATTGGTGGAAAGTGTTCAATTTTAACAGGAAAACTTATTCATCCGCATGTCATGGTCCAGTAGGTGCTTCTGATTAAATGAAGTGTCGTATTGACGAGTATCATATTAGACAAGACTCACAGTGTATTTTAAGATGTAAATTAGCATGCATATCCATCGCAAAAAAAATTTCGAGTTCGAGTCCCGGCGGTGCAATGGATGTTTGTAGTGGTTCGGAATCCACTTTAAACTGTAGGTCCCGGTCTGTTTAGCCTAACGTGTGCACAAGATGACCGTAGAGCGACAAAACCAAACCATCGCAAAAAATCCCTAATCCTTATAAACATCATTTATTTTTTAAACAATCATCGCAGGTTTGATACCCGTCTGTAAATAATGCAATAAGCATGATTTTATTTTGTTATCAAAGTTCTAAATTCGGCCTAAAATAGTGATTCGATATTTGAAGAATATAAAAGAAAAATATGATTTTTAAATTTTTTTCTCGAAATAAAAAAATTTTTTTTTTATTTTCTTTGCACATATTGCATTATAGATTACGATGATTGTTTTGATGATTGTTTGGATTTTATTTTAATATCAAATTTCAAAATTCCGTCAAAAATAGTGATTCGATATTTGAAGAATATAAGAGTAAATCATGATTTTTTTTTTATCGAAATAAATTTCAAAATGGTTAAAAACTGGTTAAACTGAACAAAATAAAATATAAAATCTTTCCATAATAATTACCATAATTTCCATATAATCTTTCCATAAATATTCCAATTTTAATTTTAAGCATCATAAATTAATTTTAATAGTATATATAACCTCTAAAAATATAAAAAGAAAATCTGCATTTTTTTTTTGAAATTCATGTATAATCTCCATTACATTGTAGAATGCTAGTATTTTCATTCGTTCGCAAATTTCATTAAATTTAAATCAACAATTTTAATACATTTTTTTCCGAAAAATTACTTTTATGATATCAGATTCAAATGTAAAATGCTCCAAATATGTTTACATTTATCTTCTGGATGCAGCTTTCAGGTTTCGAGATTTTATCAAAAATAAAACAAAACTTGTGCTATTGAAATATAAAATGTTTACCTTAGCATAGATTACGAAGCGAAAAATTTAAAAACAGGGGATATAATTTATTTAAGTATTTTGTTATTTAAATATTATATTTGTGGTTTTTAATAAAACTGATTATTAAAATTTAACAAAACATTTTTCTTTTTTATATAAATATCGAAAATATAGTATATTTTAAAATGTAAGAAAATGGTTTTAAAAATATTTCGTAATAATTATTTTCAATAAATATTATATATTTTAAATATTCAAATTAGTTTTAAATGGAATGATTATCTGAAAAAGTCTAACGAGTCATTATTTCTATTTTTGATTATAAATATCCCAAACAAATATAGTATATTTTAAAATGCAATCAGTTGACTCTGGGCCGCAATTTAGTGGCGCCATGTAGAAAACAGGAGTCAAATAGCCTGGATAAAAACATATTTCGTAAAATTATTTTCAAAAAATATTAGGACTTTAAATATTCAAATTAGTTTTAAATGGAGTTTATCTGAAACAGACCGGGACCTACAAATCTTTACGATTCTCAAATTTCACTGAATTGCTCAGTAAACAGCCCACCATCGAGCAATGAAAATTAGGAATCGATTGCCTTCTAAGAATGCAATCAGTTGACTATACATTGCAATTAAGTGACGCCATGTAGAAAACAGGAGTCACTCACCAAGTAGCATGAATAATGGTGACAAACACATTTTAACTTTTACTTTTTAATTTTTACACTTAAAAAATTAAAAACAAAAAAAGTTTTTTTGTTTCTGAAAGCCGGAAGGAGAAAGGATCTAGTAGAATCGAGTAAAATGTAGAATCGAACTTACATGCTTTAGTGAACCACGATATCCTTATTACTTTAATTTGTATTTTAATATTTTACTTTTTAATTTGTATTTTAATCTTTTACTTTTTAATTTTTATTTTAACAATTTTACTTTATTTTAATGCATTCATTTCTGTGAACTTTTTTCTGCATGCCGGGAGGGAGTTTAATCAGTATACGTTATGACTTCATTTACTTAGCTTTTTTCAATTCCTTTTATTAGCTCACACTTCTTACACTCTCCTATATATATCTTGTTCAAATTTTCAATCGTTCATAAAATACTTTTATTCATCCACTCAAGTTCAAATACATTTTTTTTGAACTTGTAATGGATGACACTTGATGTTAATACAGTTTTTTCAAATATTAATTCAGTAATTAAATTTAATTAATTAATTTTAGTTTTTTTTTTTTATTTAAGTTGCATATATCTACCAATAGATGGCGCCAGATAAACTTTAAAAAATGAATGAAAATTATTCATAAAGGACTTTCTGCAATATCGTGAAAAAAGTAGGAATTGACTTAAAATTTTTTTTTTATATACTTGTTTTTATGTTAACTTACTTTAAATTTTTTTTTTTTTTTTCATGTGTGCATTAGAAACTAAATGTTATATATGTTTGGTAAAACTGAACAAATATTCGTATTCCTAAAAATATTTATTTATAAATAGTTTTTAGAAGCAAAGTTAGTTTTAACACTCTACAATAAAACGGTGCTATGGAGAACCATTTTAGAATATGTAAATGTCAGTAGGGTTCAACAAAAACCTAATTTATATTGTTTTAGTGGTGCCAAGCCTCTTCCTTCATGAAAGATGTACGCGACAGATAATCATTTAAAGTTTCCTTTTTTTCTTATAACTGGGATTTGAAGAATTTTGTCCCAGTTTTTTTTTTTGTTTTGTTGTTGTTATTCCCAGAAAATTTTTAATTAAATTTGGTGTCCTGCACAGATATTTATATGCGTAGTCTTGCTAATATTCGATTATTCTATAAACATTGCGGCCTGGTGGCCAAGTGGCTAACGCTCTGGCCTTTGGTATCACAGGCATCAAGTTCGAATCCTGGCATTGGCATGGATGCTTGTAAGTGGTTCGAAATCCACTTTAAACAGTAGATCCCGGTCTGTTCAGCCATCATGTGCACAAGATGACCGTAGAGTGACAAACCAAACCAAATAAAAAATGTCCATTACGAAAATTGAATTTACAAAAAACCTATTTCTAAACTTACTAAAAAGTGGTTATAGAATAATCGAACAGCAACAAGACCACGCATGCAAATATCTAAGCACAAAAAAATGAGTTAGATGATATTTTATGGAATTCTTAATTAGTTTCATGCTAAAGTATGTGCTTATCAATAGATATGTGCAAGAAGACCTCAAAATATCTTTTCCTCTTCGGAAGCATCTGTAGGTAAATTTAAGGAAGGGAATGGAACAAAATTTTATATACAAATTGTGGATTTTAATGGAGCATTGATTTTGCAAAATAATTAAATAAAATAACATTGACGTCTGGAAATAGGAAGGTTTTCAAAATTGAATCATGGAGTACAATGTTTGTGTACTAGATCCTGACTGGGAAGAAGATTAACTGTACTTTTCGACTCATGAGCGTGAATTAATCATGCAGTAGCATCACAATGATGCCATGGCTGGATAATACGGAGAAGAGGGCACATTCCAAAGAATTGTTTGACGCTACTATTGTACTGGCATAAAGAAATGTATCTCTAAATATTTAAAAAAATAATCTGGATGCACTGCCTACAAAGTTAAAAATGAAAACCTAGTTTGTTGAGAAATCCTTTTTATCTCCAGTAGTTTGAGATAATCTTTACAGATTTGTTTGGACCATTGTCCAAAACTGCAAGAGGCAACCAATGGAAATTAATTGTAAAAAGTTACATTACACAATGGGAAGGTTAATACTTTTTACTTACGTGAATGGCACGTAATTATGCCATAGCACTAATCGTGAAAGATATACCGTTCTTCATATTCTAATGCCGGGCCACAATGATCAGTGTGCTTCAGAAAGCTCTTCTACAGGAGTTGCAATGTCCTTCATTTCTGGCTCGTTGCTGGGTCGTCGATGAAGCCAGAAAGGGAGACTATAACCGCTCTTTTGCTGTATGGCAACAGCTATTACAGAACACTACCAGTGACATCTTTATGCTGACTGAACTTCTTCAGAGAATGTCTAGAACTAATAAGTCACATCTTCACTTTTTGATTATCTTTTATGTTTGTCCGCATGCAAGTTAAAATACAATAAAAATTGTTACATAATATAGGCGCATAAAATTTAAGCAATTTCACCCTTTCACATAACTGAGTTAAGTATGTTTCCCATTGTCATGTTTTCCATGAATGTTACACAAAATTGGTATGGCAAAATAGGGATGTAATGAATTTCTTTCCATTCTTTCTGTGATGATTAACTTCAGGTTCGATTCCTGTCTGTGGCAGGGGTCTTTGTTAGTGCTTTGGAATGTAAAATTTCCTAAAGTGTGTACAAAATGACCGTAGTTAGACAAACCTTACCTTCTGTGATACACGCATACTGAAACTGAATCTGATATGTATTTTCCCCTTTTCGCGGAGAATGAAAAGATTAAAGTAATCAAATGCATCTCCTTGGTTAAGGAGCGGACTGATGGCCAACTGGTTAGTGCTCTGGCCTTTCGTACCAGCGACTCCAGGTTAAAATCCTGGTCCTGGCATGGTTCGGGTTCCAATTTTAAACTGTAGGTCCCGGTCTGTTTAGCCTTCATGTGCATAAAATGAAAGTGGAGAGACAAACCAAACCAAACCTCGGTTAATGAATTTCGGTTTCGATAGGAAATAGAACTCTGTTTTTAACTCTTAATCAGAAATATTTTCATTGACTAAATAATTGTGATTTGTTATCAGGATTTTCTGCAGTGTTTTATTTTATTATATCAATTTATATATTTTTATTTATACATTTATTTTACCCTTTTTGAAACACGAGAAATATTTGAGGGTTTTTTTTTTTTTTTTATTTTTGCTGCACAATTATGTAGAAGACGGGGAAAATCTATTTTTAATCAGTATGCTTGCTTGTGATATCTGTCAAAATTGATTTTCAATTTTTAAGCCATTACCTCTTGAGTATGCCGATCAAAAATCAGAACAATTTTATACGAGCGAGAGTTAAGCACTCCAAACGAAGTCCGGAATATATAAGATCTACTTTCAGATACTCATCAAGAATCGAAATAATCTTGCTAAATAAAATTCATGTAGTCCAATTTCAATATAGCAGATTTAGGTCCATCTTCGAGACCATCGGTACATAGGTCTGTGCTACTACTATATCTTAACTCAATACAACGTACTTAAACTCAGACTGATATCGACCCCCATCTGGGTTTACCTATGGCAAAAAAAAAAATTATAAAAAATAAAAAAAAAAAAAAATTTGCATATTCTTTTAATTATAATGTAAAATAGATAGAATTTTTAACCTTGTAATCTCACGTTAGTTTATGTTGATAAAAATAGATGTTATTTAATAACTTTTGCAAATTTACTAATTTGAAAATTGAATTTTATTAAAATCATCCCACCATTTCAGTTATAAATTGTGAAAGATTTTCCGGATTTAAGTTTCGAATCTATGATTAAGTGCGTGATATAGTGCGTAGTTCGTTTAGAAAAAAATTGCCTCAAAAAGAATTAATGTAAATATAATTGGCAACACAAAATGTTGAACTATACATATTATTTAAAACCATGTTCAATAAATGCCGAAAAGTTACAAGTTATAACTGCATTTGACATACACTGTTTTAAATTTTCCTTTTAAATTAATCCGAGTTACAAAGCCTGCAATATGTCTTCTACCGATACGGCACCCTCTGAAGAATCATTTAAATGCAATAAATGTCGGAAACAATTCGCACTTCCAAGAGATTTAAAAAAACATTTCTCCAAAGAACATTTGAAAAAGCGTCACCCTTGTGGATTCTGTAAAAAACGTTCTCATCGAAATATATGTGGAAAGACATGAGATGATTCACACAGGAACGAAACCCTTTGCTTGTGACTCCTGTGGCAAAAAATTCAGTCCAAAAGATCAATTTGAAAAACATGAAAATTCATACTAAATGAAGTGAATTATTTTGTGAAGAATGTGGGAAAACATTCACATTCAATCAAGAGAAATATGTGGAAGAGCATACAAAATTTCAAACTGGAGAAATGCCTCATATTTGTGAAGAATGTGGTAGAACATTCTCTAGAAAGTGGCAGCTAAACAAACATAAAGAATCTCATTCTGAAGAAAGATCTCACGTTTGTAAAAAGTGTGGAAAAGTATATAAATACAAGCGTGATTTGAAGAAACATATGCTATCTTGTGTCACAGAGAAGCCTGGCAAACTCGGAGAAGGCATCTATTCATCCGAAGGCTCATCTGCAACTCCTGAGGACACGCCTGACACATCTGTAAACTAGTCAAACATATCTCGAAGGGGAAAATATAATTTTTTACAAAATGAATACAGTAATAATAGAAAAAAATTATTTTTTATTGTGATTTCAAAAATATAAAAATGTATTTAATTGCTACTGATCCTTACAATATTTTTATGCACAATAATGAAATTAAAAAAAAAAATCTCTAAGTTGAGCCATGATTTTATTGCATATTAAAATTAAAGATGTATTGAAGCAATTTAAACTGTGTAAAATGTAACATCAATTGGATAGCGAAATAGTGTTTTAATATAAAAGACAAGCATTATATTTAATGCAGCATAGGTATGGTTTTAAACTGAAAAACAATTTTTAAAGTTTTTTTAAGATTTGACTTGGGTGTTTCAACTGTCTCAAATTGTTTACAGTACAGTATGACAAAACATTTATAATATTGTATTATTATAAATGTATTATTTAAAATTTTTTAATGAATATTTTAAATGGCATTTCCTAACAAAATAAATTTGTTAAATTGTTTAGATTGCTAGCAATTTACGAAACTGTATTTTTTCCTTATATTTCCAGTTTTTAATATTTATTTTTAAAGAAAGTCCTATTGAAAATTTGATATTTATATTTATTTTAAAAGTGTTGTTCAGTAAAGTGTTTTTTACCCGATTTCTGTAAACATAGTGATATTGCATAATAAAATTTTCTTAGAGAAAAATGAATTTCTGTACTCTGTGCTTATTTATTTGAATTTAGTCTTATAATGTATCATTTAGTCTGTTATTGCAATCTTTTAATATATAAGACAGCTTAATTGAATGTACATTTCCCTATAATACTATGGTAATTTTATTGTTTTCTAAATTCGAAAAACATTTTAATTGGTGTTAATATCAAAAAATAATTATTAAAAACAATTATTTATTTAAAATTAATTATTTATTAAAATTAAATGCATACAATGGAAAAGTAAATTATTGCACAGAATGGTTCATAATCTAGCATGCAAATTGGTGGAAAGTGTTCAATTTTAACAGGCAATATGACTCGTCACCATGCCATGGTTCAGCAGGTGCTTCAGATTAAATGGAGTGTCGTATTGGCGAGTATCATATTAGAAAATTTGGAGAAGACCCACTGCATATTTTAAAAAGTAAACTAGTATCTTATATTGAAATCAATTTTACAAAATCTCTAATCATTATAAATATCGTTTATTTTTTTGAAAATAATTATTGCAAGTTTGATATCTCCTTATAAATAATGTAGGATAATAAGCAGGATTTTATTTCATTATCAAATTTCACAATTCGGGCAAAAAAATTATTCTATATTTGAGGACTAAGTAAAATGTTATTATTTTCTCTAAATTAATTGTAAAACTACCAGTTTGCAAATTGAGGATGTTATATATTAGATAATACCAACGGTTGAGAAACGCAGTATCAAGTATTTTAGTTGCATATGTTACATTATAGATTTGAACAACTATTTGATCATTGCGACCATAAAGTCTTTTACTTGTCTATTCATATTTCTACTAAATTTATCTCTATTGCTTTAAAAACGTATTTTGCTTTCAACAATTCCCTAAAATGCAATTCAAAAGTCTCCGTTACAAATGCTATAATAAACATAGAAAATCATTTCGATTAACAAATTCTTCGATCATTCTAATTGAAAAATATTTCAAAAAACTTTAAACATTGTGAATATTTTCTTACATTGCTGCATGTCAGTTTTTGAAGCATTACCTAATTTGGTTCTCAATTTAGAATATATTTAAGAAAATTTGTTTGCCTTTGCTTTTATAGATGGTTAATGGTGGCTAAACGGTCACTTAAAATAATAGACTCCAATATTTATGCTTATTATTTAAAAAAATTCTCTTTAAAATCAAAAAAATTTGAAAGAAAACTAATTTTTTGTTGTTAAAAATAAAATAATTTAATTTAATATTTCTTTGAGTCTAAAAACATGTTTGCGTCGGACTTTGCCAGAACGTTCGCTGCACATAAAATTAACGTACATGTATTTATATTGAATCATATATTTTAATTATTGAGCTTTTATATGAATATATTTTTCAGATATTACTTTCGCATCTAAATTTCTTTCCGTGTAAGGATTCACGGATTACCAACAAATCGATGCAATTCGTAAGGAAGTGAACCACTCAGTTGTCGCAAATCACGTGCGCAGATTTTTTTTTTTATTATTATTATCAAACTGGGTCCACTGAACAAAAATAAAAATCTTTCACTAAAAGTCCCAATTTTGATTTTAAACATCGGAAAATTAATTTTAACAGTATATATAATCTCTAAAAATTATATAAAAGAAGAAAAAAAAAAAACCTGCATTTATTATTGAGATTCGTGTTTAATCTCCATTACATGATGGAATGTTGGTATTTCAACCGTTCGCAATATTCATTAAATTTTAAATCACAATTTTAATTCGATTTTTCCTGTAAAATTTCTCTTATGATACAAGATTCCCATGTAAATATCTCCAAATAAGTATACATTTATATTCCAGAAGCAGCTTCGGTTTCGAGATTCTATCAAAAAGAAATGGAAATTTAATTGCGATATTGAAATTTAAAATTGCATTACGAAGCGAAGAAATTAAAAACCATAGAATATTGTGTATCTATGTTTTGTTCTTTAAATAATATATTTGTGGATTTTAGTAAACCTGAGTATTTAAATTTAACAAGTATTTTTCTCTTTTTGGTTATAAATATCGAAACAAATATAGTTTATTTAAAAATGTACGGAATTTTATTAATTCTGTTACGTAATCGTTTTATCAAAGAAAAATTAACGACTTTGAATATTCAAATTAGTTTCAAATGGAGTTTTTCTAAGGAAAATCAACGAGTCTCAATTTTCAATGATTTTCTCTGCAAACAGCCCACCATAGTGCAATGAAAATTAGGATAGTGCCTTCTGGGAAGACAACCATTTGAATGTACAACGCATTTTTGTGGCGCGATGCAGATAACAAGAATCACTCACCAAGTAGCCCGAATTATGTTATAAATCGCTGTATATGCATTGAAAAACACAAAATTTTTTTTTTTTTTCTGAAAGCTGGGATTAGAAAGGATGCCAAATGTTGAATTGAACTTATACTTTTAGTGGAACACGATATGTTTTTACGTTAATCATAATTTTTTGAGTTATCTGTTATCATGAATCGGTCAGTTTAGAATATTCACTCATCATTTATAAACAAGTAATTTTAAAATCATCCTGAACAGTTTGAAATATATAAATGCATTCACTTGAATTGAATTATATCTATAACCCGTGTTGCATTACTTTTGTTGAATCATATGGGATAATAAATTAGTAGGAAAAAAATCCAAATTTACGAATTGCTGTTGGTAAAAGTAAGTGCAATTATCAATCAATAGATTGTCAATAATAAATAATTCTTTTTCATTTCCAATGGCAAGAGAAAAAGGATAACAACTCTAACACTCCCATGGTGGGCTTAGGCCATCTGCATACTGGCAGATACTTATCTGCACACTAGCAAACAGGAGAAGTTTTTTTTTTTTTTTCATGGCAGGACTGTCAACCATACGCCCAACGCCCTACACTCATATTAAACCGTAACCTATAGTTTAAAGTGAATTCCGAACCACTGAAGACATCCCTGGGCACCTTCAGAACTCGAATTCAAAACCTGTGGCACTGAGCGTCAGAGCATTAGTCACTCGGCCATCAAGCGAATCATTTAAAATTAGGTTGTCAAAATATGGGTTCATGGTTGCAGTTTCCCCCACCCCCTATAATCAATTCCTGCTGAATCTGAATCAACTGCTTCATATTCACCATTCTAGCAGTGAATGACGTAGTTTAACATCAGCAAATGCATCTTTCTAAAATGTTTTGTCATACATGCATTTTTGAATTATGGTAAACATTATTATAGCTATTAATGGTAAATTAAATTATGTCAATACTAAAATAGGGTTGGCCATTCTTTAACTATGTGAAGCACAGCTATAATTAGAAGTAAGTTTCAGGTTCGAATCATGGCGGTGGCATGGATGTTTGTGAGTGATTTGAAATCCACTTTAACTGTAGGTCCCGGCCTGTTTAGCCTAAACTGTGCATAAGATGACCGTAGAGCGACAAACCAAATCTATTAGAAATTGATATCTCAAATTCAAGACTTTGGGATGTTCACTGAAAACAAAAATAGAAAAATGTGAGTGAAAAGTACAATGTTTTTTCTACCACGTTTCTCTCTCAATAAAGCTACATTTGCTATATATTTTCAAATTCAGCAATAAATGACGCATTTTAACAGTGACAAAAGGCATATAATCCTTGTCTTAATTGTGGTTCTCATTGTGAAGTGAAATTATTTTTTTAATAATTATTTTAGAATTCTTTTGACTTTGTCGTAAATATATATCAAATCCAAAAGAGAAACAAATACATATTTAGAGTTTTTTTCATTAGGGAATCTGAGTAGATTGAAGGACATTTTCAGGAATGGATTCGACATCGTTGTTTGCGGATTAAGAATTTTTTGAAACACACCCGAATTTCGTTAATTTTGGTAAATTCAGAAAAATCCCATCAATTTTAGCAAATATGCATTTTGTGAAAAACCTTACATGATAGGAAAAATAACAGATTTCATTTTATGAGAGGGTTTTTTTCATTGGATTTTTTAATTTTTTTTTCATTCTTCACTCACTCATCTGCTATATTATAACCAGACTATTAGATGAAAAAGAGCTAAATTTGTAGCAGGGACATTTTGGCAAAAAAAAAAAAGTATGGGATGTCACATGCGATTTCTTTTTACTTTTAAAAAATTAAAAGTCTTTTTTTTTTTTAACGTTACAAAAACCGTTCTTTCTATCCAGCTTCCCTAACTTCCCTTCCTTAATTTTCATTGTGTTTAAAGTACATTTCTTTATTATTCTCGAGAAAGTACTTTAAGCCCAATGAAGATAAATGTTTTAGGATAATATTTAATTCCCCTTTATATTAGGATTAATAGGACAAAAAGTGCACAAAAAATTCTTTATGATAAATTACCGGTGTATGAATCATTCTAATTTTCTTTTATTAAAACCTATCTTGACTTTGAATTGCAATTGTCTACATTCCTTCCTTAACTGTATTTTCCGTCAGTGTAGCACCATATTATTCCAAAACTTTTTGCAGCCAACTTTTTTTTTTTTTTTTTTTTTAGTAAATTGAGATCGTTTTTGAAATTTATATTTCCCAGAAAATTATGTTTTTACTGATGTTTTAAACTAGTAATTTGACATACCAAAAAAAAAAAAAAAAAACAATGTTATCTAAAAATAAACTCTATGATGAATCCCATTTCTGGGACAATTTTGAATTTCGTCTTACTATACATTAACTTGTCCTTTGATACTACAAGCTTCAGGTTCGAATCCTGACGGAGACATTGATGTCGTAGTTCGAAATCTACGTTAAACTTTAAGTCCCGCTCTAATTAGCCTAAAAGTGTGCACAAAATGACCTTACACTGACACACCAAACTCATGGCATAGTGGATTTGCAAGTTAATAGAAAATCAACGAATAACGTGAATCGCGAGAGCAGAATACTAAGGGGGGATAAGGATTTTTAATCAAATTGTCTACGTTCGTCATTCTTAATTGTACAGCAATGATATAATTGACTGTTAATAGAAAAGGGTTTGCTTATGTTATAATACGTGGTTTTTATAAAAACATAGACGTGATAATTATAATACAATATTGTTAATAGATACACACACTATTGGAATGCATCATTGCATTTTTCTCTTGTAGATGTAAACGAGTAAGCTGTGCAGCGTGGAATATCCTTCTATTTTTATCTTGGTCGTTAGACGATGGCCATATATCAAATACCATATATTAAAAAATAATATACGTTTTTAAGGACAAGCTAATTTTTATGAAATAAAATAATTGATGTATTAAGATATTAAAATATCCAAATACGAACATGATAACGAATACGAACTTTATAGACTTGATAAACTTAGGTTAATATTTGTTCATGAAAAAGTAGATAGTATTTAAAGATTTCTGCCCATTTACTAATTTGAAAACCGAATATTATTTAAATCAACCCAAAATTCAGTTTTAAATTCTATACAATTTTCAGGATTTTAGATTCTAATCAATGATTAAGTTCGTGATATAGTGCGTTGTTCGTTAAATAAAGAATTTGCGTGAAAAAGAATTAATGTAAATAATATTGGCAACACAAATGTTGAAGTAGACAGATTGTGTATAAATTTGCTCAAGAGGTGTGGAAATATTTAGAGTGATAACTGCATATGACACACATTATTTTAAATTTACATTTTTTAAGTTAATCCGAGTTGAAAAGTCTTCAATATGTCTTCTACGGATACGGCACCATCTGAAGAATCCTTCAAGTGCATTAAATGTGGAAAACAATTCGAACTTCAAGCTGATTTAAAAGAACATTTCTCGAAAGAACATCCAAAAAAGCGTCACCAGTGTAGATACTGTAAAAATAGTCTCCCTTGGAAGTGTATTTTGAAACAACACGAGATAACTCAAACAGAGGGAAAAAATTTTGTATGTGACACTTGTGGCGAAAAATTCCTTCTAAGGTGTTCTTTGACAGATCATGAGAAAATTCACGCGAAGGATCATTTTTGTGAAGAATGTGGAAAAACTTTCAAATTCACTCAAGAGAAATATATCGCCGAACACACAAAATTTCATACGGGAGAAAGGCCTCGTATTTGTGCAAAATGTGGTAGGTCGTTCTCTTGCAAGTCACATCTGTACAAACATAGAGAAATCCATACAGAAGAAATAGGGCATGTCTGTTATAGATGTCTAAAAGCATTCAAATATGAATGCAGTTTGATGGCACATAGCACAATGCGTTGTTTCAGTGAGAATCTTGCCAAATTCAAAGAAGACAGATCTTCATCTGAAACTTCTGAAGACTCGCCTAACATTGATGAAAACTAGTCAAATATCTTTGGCAGAGGGAAATATCATTCTGAACGAAATGAATATAGTAACAATTAAAAAAATTTATTTTTAATTGTAATTTCAATACTATAAAAATGTCTTAAATGCTACTGACGCTTAAAATATTTTTTATTTTGTAATTTCATTAATCTCAAGATTTTAAGCCAAGATTTTACTGCATATTTAATTTAAAGATGTATTGAAGCAATTTAAACTATGTAAAATGTAACAGCAATTGGAAAGAAAAATAGGGTTTTTAAAATGAAAGACCAGCATTATATTGAATGCAGCATAAGTATGGTTTTAAACTGAAAAATTGTTTTTTAATGAATTTTTATTATCTGACTTGAGTTGCTCGACTGTCTCAAAATTGTTTTACAATATGACTAAACATTTTTTTATAATATTGTATATTTTAAATGTGTATATGTAATAATTTATTTAATTTTAATTCTCCAATAAAATTTTATATTTGTAAAAAGTCTTTTTATATTAATTCGCAGTACGCGATTTACTAAGTATTTATTGGTGGTTTGCAGATGTAATTGTATCTTTTCAACATTGCAAGAAATGCTACACTGTAGAACCCTTTTTAAAATATGTTTACTAAATACACGCCTATCACTAATGATAAAGATATACGTATTACTATGAAGATAATTAGCTTTTTTGAAAATTTTTTGTTTTAAATTTGTATGTTCCTTTACAAGCATTAAAGCACGAATTGCATGTTATAGATTCTAATTTTCCTTAATATTTCATGCAAAATAAGAGATAAAGTTTCTATATGTTTGAGAATTAAATTGCTAGCATTCAAAGCGTAAGTATAAAATTATTTTACTAGCAACACTAATTAATTTGTAATCCAAATTTCATAACAATCGGAATGTTTTTAATTGACGATCTATATTTAAAATATATGCAGTGTGATATTACGTAATAGAAATTACACTTAATAATTTTAAAATGTATTTTATGACTACATGTATTACAAACTAATATATATATTTGCTTGAAATACAGTGCTTTCCAAATATTGGTTTAAATATTTTATGAATGTAAATAAGAATTTATTCCATAAGAATAATTTAAACGACTATTCTTAACAAAATAAATTTGTTTGGTAAAAGGCTTTAGATCGCTAGCAATTTACGAAATTATATTGTTGCTTAAATTTCTAAATTTTAATTTTAAAGAGCATCCTGTTGAAAAGTTCATATTTTTGTTTATTTTAAAGTGGTGTTCAGTAATTTTTTTTTACCTGATTTCTCTAATCAGAGAGATAATTGCATAAGAAAACTTCGTGACATCAAAATGTATTTCTGTAATTTGTGCTTATTTATTTGAATTCAGTCTTGCAATGTATCATTTAGTCTATTATTACACTCTTTTAATGAATAAGACAGCTCAATTGAATGCAAATTCCCTATTATAAATTTACCAAACATTTTAAATCACGTTAATTTAACCATACAATAAAAGTCACTCGAAATGTGTCTGAAACATTATCATTTTAAGAATAATTTTCGTAAAATTAAATAAATTCATAAATGAAAAGTAAATTATTGCGCAAAATTATTAAAGTGTCAAAATGGTTCTTAACCTAGCATGCAATGTTGTGGAAAGTGTTCAGTTTAACGAGAAAAATGATTCGCCACCAAGTCATGGTTCAGCAGGTGTTTCGGATTAAATGGAGTCTCGTATTGGCGAGCATCATATTAGACAATTAGTGAATCCTCGCTGCATATTTTAAAAAGTAGACTACTATGTTATATCGAAATGCATTAAAAAAATCTCTAATCTTTATAAATATCGTTTATTTTTTCAAAACTATAATTGCAGGTTCGACATAAATAATGTAGCTAAATAAAGAGTATTTTATTTTATGATCAAAGTTTGAAATTCGAAAGAAAATAGAGATTCGATTTTTGAGGGATATATAAGAAAAATATGATTTTTCTAATTTTTCTTCAACTAAATTGCAAAAGAGAGAGTAAATAAATTGCAAATAGAGGATATTCGATAATACCCATGGTTGAGAAACGCAGTGTCAAGTATTTTCTTTGCTTATGACTCGCCATTACATTATACATTTTTAGAACAACGGTTTGATGATTGCTACCAGAAAGACTTTTACTTGGTAATTTATATTTATACTAAATTCATTTGTATAGCTTTAAAAACGTATTTTACCTTCAACAATTCCCTAAAATGCAAGTCAAAAGTCTCCGTTACGAATGCTATAATAAACATATAAAATCATTTCAGTTAACAAATATGCTTCGATCAGTCTTATTGAAAAATATTTCAAAAAACTAAATATTGTGAATATTTTCTTATATTTCTGCAGGTCAGTTTCTGAAACATAACACAACATTTGTTTCTAGTTCTCGTTTTATTGTCTTCTAGAAATTTGTTTGCCACTGTTTTTATAGATGGTTTAATTTTTATCAGATCAGATAATTTTTATAAGTTTTTATCAGAAATTTATAACGCAAAGTGTCACTTCAAATAATAGAATCCCATAATTTTGCTTATTCTTTAATAATATTCTCTTCAAAATCAAACCCATTTGAAGGAAAACCATTTCGTTTTTTTTTTTTTTGTTGAAAATAAAGTTATTTAATTTAATAGTTTTTAAAAAATATGTCTGCAACGGATTTTTTCAGAAAGTTAACTGCGCATCAAATGAATGTACATGTATTTATAGTGAGTCATGTATTTTAATTATTGATTAATTAATTATATTAGTTTACGCATCTAAATTTCTTTCCGTGTAAGCATGCGCAGATTACTAACATACTCAATGCAATGCGTAAGGACCCTCAGTTGTCGCGAATCACCCGCGTAGATTTTTTTCCCCATTATTATCAAACTGGGTGCATTGAACGAAATCAAATATATATGAATCTCTTTCCCTAAAAGTTTATATTCTGATTTTAAACATCAGAACTTAATTTTAACAGTATATATTATGCATAAAAATTATATATTCATATAGAAGAAAAAAAATCTTCATTTGTTATTGAGATTCGTGTTTAATCTCTATCACATGGTAGAATGCTTGTATTTCAGTCGTTCACAACATTCATTAAACCTCCCGGTCGGTTAAGCCCTCGTGAGACAGAAGATGACCGTAGAGCGACAAACCAAACCATTCATTAAACTTATATAAATAATTTTAATTCGTTTATTTTTGAAAGTTTTCTTTTATTATATCAGATTCTCATTCTAATATTGAAAATTAACTGATGTTTAATACAAGAGTAATTGATATTAATTGTAAATTTATTGCAAAAAGTCATGTATAAGACTATCGCATTGAAAACTGTGCTTTTGAATTGAAAAAGAACTTTAAATATTGTGACTATTTTAATTTATTGCTCCTTGCATTTATCAATTTGTAAAATGTTTTCAATTATGATACGCATTAAATAAAATGTTCCAAAAGTAGTGTATGGAAGATTTTTATCGAAAATTATTGTTATGTTTATAGGCATTTAATCTTATTATGTACAACAAAGTGACCTACTAATCGTACATTTGAAACAGGTTTCAATAATCCTTTATTACTAGTACTAATCTCCTTCAAACAATATAGCGTTTATTTCATTTTTGGCACATACATTATTTATTATGTTATAATTCTGAATTGAATACCGCTGCTTTCTTTTGAATATTATACAAAAAAAAAAAAATAACATTAGAATTAGTTACATGACGGAATTAAAGTCGTCAATCTGCACGAGTTTTTCTGAACATGACATGGATCTTTGACTCATTCATGAAATATGAGTATTACTAATTTAAAATTTCTACCAATTTACAATATTACAATTTACGCTTACCTATTCCTTAACTAAATTGAAACCAAAGCTACTTTGAGGTTAATGGTACAGATATGCAATGGTTATAGTCAGAAAAGGAACCTTGCAAAATTTGCGATTTTAATAATTCACGAAAAAAAAATTTTCATACTTTTAGAATTTAACATGTGTTTAATAAATTTTTTTGCATTTAATTTTGTCATTTTCTCGAATAAATGCAATTTTTTACGGTAAAAGAAACATTGCATATAAATTAACAAATTTGGTTTTACAAAGGTCGTTAGGAACAGCCTATTAATCCTTCATTAAACTAATTATAGACACATTATAATATAAGCTGGTGTAAAAAAAAATAAAGCTTCATTTTTTTAATCGCAGTTTTGGAATCTGATTATCATCATCTATTTAAAATTCTAACAGAATATAATTTTCTGTTCTTTTTTTTAAATAATTGTCGACTTTTCATGAAATTTAATTCTTTCTTCATGTTTATATCGGGCATAATATTTTCTAAAATATATTTCATCAGTTTTTAAATTGTTGGATTCTTTCTTTTTAACTCTAACACATAAAGAAACCTTTTAAATTGAAGAAAATATATGTAATTTCCATAGAAATACGTGTTTTTTATAGATTATGCATTAAACAAAATTACTACAAGATAATTTTTCTTTTTTTTTTACAATTTTACTTCATATTTGTACGATTTATTAATTTGATTAGAATACTTACTGTTACCACTTTCTTTTACAGAAAAATAAATAAAATTTAAATTAATGCATACAGTTTTTACGTACAGGAAAAAAATATATGAAAATTTAATAATTGTAAATTAGGATTTTATAATGCCTTAGTGCAATTACATGTATAACAGCCAATGTGGACATTACTAAATAGGCCCAGGACAACAGCAGGTTTTTTTACCCTACGATAGTTTGTCTGGTTGCATGGACCCATGATCTGATGTGTATTGCTTCAGAATTTGGAACTCCTTTTTTGTCATTCCTTATTCAATTCCTTCTATTAGGTCACACTCTCCCTGTATATATCTTGTTCAAATTTTCAGTCGTTAATAAAATACTTTTTATTCATCCACTCAAGTTCAAATACAATTTTTTTCTCTTGTAGTGGATGACACTGGATGCTAATACAATTTTTGCAAATAATAATTCAGTAATTAAATTTAATTAATTAATTTTAGTTTATTTTAGATTTAAATTGCATATATATCTACCATTAGATGGCGCCAGATAAACTTAAAAAATGAATGAAAATTATTTATAAAGGACTTTTTGCAATATAGTGAAAAAAAAAAATAGGAATTGACTTCAAAAAAAAATTTTTTTTTTCATTACTTGTTTTACTATAGAATAGCGGAGCGTCGACGGCAGTTCACAACCCATTTTTCACCCCTTTATTTCATGCACAGTGAGTTTATATTTCTACGGGATAATAAATGGCGGCACATTTCAAACATTTGCACCATTAATAAAAATTATTTATGGAATAGTAATAATATCTAGCTAGCTAATATCTATCTAATGGTAACCCAAGACAAATGAATGAAAAGATGAAAGTTATTATTAACTAAATAACTGAGATTTTGTTATAAGGACTTTACGTAGTGTTTATTTAATTTTATTGATTTTTTATTTCATATTTTTAACACTTTTTCTAATACTAGAAATAATTGGAAAATTTAAATTACCAACAAAATTTCTCCTTTACATACAACCGGTTTTGGCATACAGTACGGATAAAATAGAACGTGTCAAATTATTCTAAAAGAACACTTGTTGGAACAAGCAACTCCCATCCTTTTCGTACAAGATTTGACGTTATATAGTCCTTTAGATTCATTTCCCTGCGCATTTATTTGTTGTTGTTGTTTCTTATCCCACTTGGTAGGCATCTAGACCAAGCCCCCGAACCAGTATGGACTCATAGTTGAAGGGAAAGGGGCAGCTGCAGTTGTCATGGAGCACCCGTAGGTAGAAGTTTGACTTGGCTCCGTGACGCTCTTACAGTCATATGAGTCTGGGAACTACGGCTTAAAATTGATTTCGAACCCCTACAAACATCCATGCCACTGCCGGGACAAGAACCGGAAGCCTGTTGCACCGAGCGCTAGACACTCGGCAGTCAGGCCCCCTTAATAATATTGGCAAACATAAATAATTCTACTAGAGATATTGGTTGTAGAAGAAAAAAATTTTTTTCTAGTATCCTTAAAATATTAAAAGTTAATATATATATATATTAATTTTTTTCAAGAATTTATTCTACATGTCTTTCAAGAAATTTTTTTAAGTTTTTAAAATTCCGTACGATATCTAGCAAACCATCATGTTCTTCTCTCACATGCTACTGCGGTTTAACACGGGAGAATTTGTTTACCGACAGAACATCAGGTGAGGAATGAAGCCATAAAAATCACGCCATTAACCAAGTCATTTTTGCAAACCTTTCCTCCCTCTTTTTGGTTTTTCTAATAAACGCAGTTTCGAAGAAAGTTTGTTGCAATTTGTTGGATTCCAGTTTTAAAAAGTTTAGTGATGCTACTTTCATTAATCATGTTACAGATTAAGCTGAAACTGGAAGAAAGGTTTGAGTTGACAGGTCGAATTATTTACTTTTTCCCCTTATTTTCCTTATTACTTTCAGATCGGTTTTACTCACACAGTAATATTTAAAAACGTTATAGTAACTTATTGCATACGAAATGTTTCTAAATGCCATTGATTTTCCTCTATTTGACTTCATTAAATAAAAGTGCCAAATGTCATATGCAATTTTATTCTATTTGACTTCATTAAAAAAAAAGTGCTCGAAATGTTACCAAGCATCGTTAGTTTTACTCTATTTGACTTCATTAAATAAAAATGCTTGATATGTTTCCAAATGCCATGTTTCATTTTACTCTGACTCATTAAATAAAAGTACCAGGAATGTTTTCAATTGTCGTTAATTTTACTCTATTTGAATTTGGAACTGTTTTTTTTTGATGCCGTAACGCTTCTCCTTTCTTCAAGTATCTTCAATTTAAACAGAGCGTATTTTTAAGACACATTAAATGGAAAAAGAAATTATAAAAAAATACTGTTATTTTTTTTTTTTTAGAAAAGAAGCAGTATAAGTTCTCGTTATGTTCAGCGAGAAGTAATTACAAATTCGAAATAAAATACGCAGTTTTTGAAAAATGCAAAATGTTTTTTTTCGGGGGGGGGGATGTCAAAGAGAAATAAAAAAGGTATTATTTACAGAAATAAGTAAAAAGAATACATATTTTTCTAATTTTAAATTAGAAAAAAACAGCAAAACAGAGTATTTTAAGAAATTGGTACTTAACTTACATATTCATAAAAATGATTTAAAATTTTTATTCGTCATGCAAAATAGATTAACTCATTACCCCCAATACATTAGTAGTATTAAATTTGTGCCTTACTTTCAATTTTATATATGTTTACGTTGAAAATAATCGTTGGGCAACTATAATTAGATTATTAATCAATAATTTAAATCGTTTTGCAAATCAGAAAAAGAAACAATACTTACAAAAATATTTATTAAATAAAATTTCTTCATCAAGCAATTGATTACTCATTTCAAAATCATTTACTTGACCATACGATCATTTCAATCAATCATTGATTAATTTACGATGAAAGAAAGATAATTCAATTCTACTGTATTTACACATATGGAATAAGGAATATAAATTAAAAATTAATTAAATTAAAAAATGTTGTAATGTTCTTTATTATGTAGGCAACAATTTAAATTTAAACTTAATAACTTTTGAAGAAAATATACGAGACATTCTAAATATCTTAAAATGCACTCAATAAAAGAAAGTTCGACAAAATCGCAGAATAGGAGCAGTTGTAAAATAAAAAAAAAATATTTTCGCCAAAAGTCGCCAAGTCACGGGTTGAGATTATAAGTGAAGTAAATTGCAAACAGTACAAAAATATGCGTTATCACATTTAGCAACTCATCACCCTTTGTCACCACAAAAAGGTGTCAAATCAAAACGGTGCCCTGTTTTGCGATTTGGCCCGATGTTTAGTATCAATTATAAAGAGTGCTATTATTAATGATATTTTGTTAAAATCTAGAAAACTGTACATCCGAGGAAGTCGCCAATCTTGCAACCCTGAATATTTCGCAAATTTTCCGTCAGTTTCTTTAGGGTTGCAATACCGTAAATGGAGGAATTCGTAGCTTCATTTTCCGAACAATATAATGACTATTTTATTGCTATTTCGATAATTATTTGTAGTAAATAAGAATAGAAATATCTATACTTTTAAATAAGTATTCCGATAAATTATTGATAATTCCGAGCTTATTCTTATTACGTATGTCTGTCGCTGATACAGAACATAAAAAAATTTTTATGATGTTGCCACTCTTGAAAATATGAAACAAACAAGAAAAACGATTTTTTAATTTATTTTATTCTTAAATAATTGATTTCCTTTTTAAAGATGTTCGTTTAGTTAGGATTTTGTGGCGACCGTAATTAGAATTCGCACTCAATATTTAAAGCAGAAGAATATATAATAATTAAAATAAATAAATTAATAATAATAAAATAATGTGTCCGAAACATTTGATAATTATCTGGCAGAGTACATGTGGCGTCGCCAGCACAAATTTGACATCCGCAAAATTTGTTATGATTTCAATGATGGAATAAAACGTTCGTTTCCACCACAGACGAAGGACATACCACAATAAAAGGTAAGTTAATCTCTGGTTTATTCTTTTTTTTGTCTTTTATTAATATTAATTCAACATTCGTATACGCTTCGTAAAGTTATCGTAACAGCGATTATTATCTTTGTCTAAACGATACATTTTTGTGAGCTAGCAAAAGAAAACTCCGCATAATAATTTGGCGATAAAGCGATTTAATTTGGTGTGAAAGCAATTTAAGAATAAAATGTTCGCAAAATAATAATATATTTTGACGATAAAACGGCAATAAGTGGCGTAAAAAGGAAACATTAAGATTTTGCTATATTAGTGGTAAACCTTTGGCGATAAAGCGTTATAAATTAGCGTAGAGGCAATTTAGACAAAATTTTTGTGTTATAATATTGCTAAATTTTGTCGTAAAAGTGATAACATTTGGCGCAAAAGTATTCCAGAGATAAAAATTTTTTGTGATAAGAATTTGGCGTTAAAGCATTAACTTTTGGCGTAAAAGCACCTCAAAAAATAATATTCGCTTAGTGAAAATGTTTGGGAATAAAGCGATAAATGTTGGCGATAAAGTGATAAATGTTGACGATAAAGCATTTCGAGGATTATAATTTTGGCAGGATAGTGATAATATTTGGTGTTAAAGCGATAAACTTTCGCTTCAAAGACTTTTCAGGAAACCTTTTTGACGTAATAGCTCTTTGCCTACTGATGTAGGCGTAATAGCACTGTTTGGCTATAAATTTTGGCGAAATAGCCTTTTACAATGACACCGAACTTCGGCAGCCTTTTTGTTTGTTTACTTGGTGATTTGGAAACCCCGTGAAGGATTTTAGCGTAATATCGTTCATTCACAAACCACCTGGCCCATTGATTTCTATGCTTACTTACCGACTTGGCAACTTGACGATGTATTTGGCACAAAGGGTATAGGATTATAGATTTTAACCCAAAATTCATCAAAAATTTAGTTGACTTGTATTAGTTCATGCTATTTTGTTTTTGAAAATTTGGTTCACTTCATACTATTTTATTTTTGATTTCACGTTTTAAGCAATGCTGTATTAATAATTTCATTAAAATCTGTACATCATTAATACAGTTTTGTCATAATAAATATAATTTTTCATAAATGTAGATGATTTTAAGAGCTCAAACATAACAAATAACGGTAAAATCTCAGAACAGGGGCCGTTGGGATTTGGTTTTAAAATCCTTTTTGCCGAAGTGCGCCAAGTAGCTGGTTACAAATGTAGTGAATTTCAAACTGTACAAGAAACAAAACGGCCCCTATTTTGCGATTTGGCGAAAGCAACTATAAATATCTGTTTTAGTTAAATTCCATTCTAAATTGCAAAATACGGGAAGTTGGGATTTGGTTTGGTCTGACTAGCCCTCATGTGGACTAGATGATTGCAGAGTGACAAACCAAGCCAAAATTAAATTCTAATAATTAATAACTTACTTCATAGTTGCATGAGCCGTTTAAATCGTTGTAAAATTAAGCGAAGGATTGCCAATTTGAACATTTTCTCTGAGGAAAGGGGATACGTAATCAATTCAAAATGCGATTCATAAACACGTGAATTGATATTTACATATAGGTATTATATCGATGCTTACCATCAATAAATTATTACAATAAAAAACAATGCCTCGTGTGTAAATATATATTTTTTATTTAACGAAATTATTTTTTTGAAGCTGACAAGATAAATAGGCCAAATTGCAAAATACGGGAAGTTGGGATTTGGTTTGGTCTGAATAGCCCTCATGTGCACTAGATGATCGCAGAGTGACAAACCAAGCCAATTAAACTCTCTCTCTCTCTCTCTTTCGCACACATCTAGTGAATTTCACAAAAATAAAAAAAAACCCGGGCATGTATAAATATTCGATCAAAATCCCCAAAAATCCTTATATTGCAAATAACAAAAATAGTTTTTCCACTCCAATTAACAGCTCTTTCTACAAAAACCGTACAGCACTCAACAACCTCGATTGAAAGCGAACAAAACACTTGCGATCGACGCAGATGTATCGTGTTATCTAAAATAAAATTTTTTTTTTTTTGTCCACTTTCTTTTATAACGAACACTTCCATCCCTTTTTTTTACCCTTTTTTTCCCATTTCCTTTCACCCTTTCTTCGCCCACAGTAAGCATGTCAGAGGCTCCCGCTCGGGTAACAAGACCGCTCTGTCGGCTATAAACGGCATTTTACAGCGGATCAGAATGCTCGCTTTTTACACTCGAAGAAATTCTTTTTTAAGGGCCCTGACCTATTGGTGATTTTTCTTTCCACGGAACGCTGAGTTCCTCCGCTGAACGTAGACAATATTTCCGGGCAATTGCGTTCTGTATAGATATTTCATTGGAAAAACGGCCTCTTTTTTATTTCTTCATGCTTTCTGTTGTCTGAAGTACTGCATGGCCATCATGCGAATGAATAGGAATAAATTTGAATGCTAAATTCTTTCTGGTTCGGCTTTAAATCGAGTTTCTTTTAAGAATTCTTTGTAGATTTTTTTAATAATCCTTGTATCTGGAATATCTTTTTGTCTTGTTGATAGGGTAGACATAATTAATTTACTGTTTTGCGTCAATTGTAGCAATTATCGTAATTTATTTCTAATAATCTGCACTTTCGTATAAACCACAGACATAATTTTCAACCCGACAAAATGAAATATTTGTAATAATATATAGCAGCGTATAATATATAACGATTCGAGTTTGGACCCACCAAAATGTCGCATATTGTTCAGCAAGAGATATAAGAAATACATTTCCGTTCACATGGGAAAGGAATGTATATTCATTGACCCATGATGCCAGTTAGTTAGCGGTGTTGGTGTGAATCCTGGCAGTGGCATGGATTCAAACCTGATGGTTCATAATCAAGCTAAACTGTAGGTACCGGTCTAATTAGCCCAAAGTGGGTAAAAAATCACCGTAGAGCGACAAACGAAACCATAAAAGTAAATTACGATAATTATTACTACTGATACATCGCAGTAAAGAAATCACGTCTGCTGCATCAACCAGACCAAAAGATATTCCAGATAGAAGGACTCTTAAAAACCTGCAAAAGAATTCTTAAAAAAAAACTTGATTTAAAACTTACCACATCTTATCGACTCGTCGCAGAAATTTCTGCTTTCTTCTCCGAAAACCTCACGTTAAGGAAATCTGTCAAGACGGGGAGTGGGCGTCAGGTTTCTTCGCTTCTCATTAGAGTAGACATTTCTCAGCTCGTGGTATATCATCCATCCCGATGGAACAACTCATGGTGTAGTCTATGTTGCATCTGTATTTGTTCCGACTTGTGAAGGTCGAACAGACTTTGTTAATTCGTAGAGAATCATTAATTTCATGAGTCCCATTATCCATGGCACTGTTTATCTGCCGTCAAATTTAAAAAAACCATGTTGTTCTCATGAGACGGCCTTAGCTTACCATGGAGGTTGACGAGCCAATCAATGAAGAAGAAGAATTTACTTCTAATAATATATAGCGATGTGTAATCCTTAGTCGTTATATTTGGCCCAAAATAATAATTTAGTTGTTATAATATAGCGTATAATCTGCAGCAGCTTATAATACACGGATGATTTGATTTTGGACTCTCCATATGCCAATCGATTCCCACATTCTGATTTCAATGTACCCATGACATAAAGATTCCCGACGGTTTTCAATTTTAAAATGCATTTTTGACACTACAATTATACATAAACATTCATGTTAGAACAGTTTTAAAATAAGAAAAAGATTTTGCGTGGATGTCTCAACTTTTATAAACTTAAAATCATTCTCCTATGAATCCTCCAAACCTTAATAAGGGATATTCACTAAGACTGTCTCTATCAACTTATCATTAGCAAGCGCACTTAACGACCAACCAACCTGCTAATCACGAATTCCTCATCTCAATACTGTTCCCTGGTCTTTTCACACTTAATGGGACGCAGGTGACATTTTATCGAATTTTATAATTATCCAGATCCCTTCCATTGTTCATAACTGTTGGATTTTGCTTTATATTTGAATATTACTATTTACCTATAATAACTCAGAAATATTTTTGCCAGTTTTTCTGGCAAAAAAATATTCAGCTGGTGGTAATACTGAATTAAATTTTATGAAGTTTCCCGAAAAAAAATGCATAGCTTAAACGCAGCCGTCTGTAATTTGCAGGCTGAAGTTTTAAGGTCTTTTAAAAAAATAAGGCTAATCAATTCAATAGGCATAGACCAAAGGCATTGTTTTCAATAATCATGATCAGCAAGCCTGTGGCTACATCGCAGCCAGGAGCTTCGTTCAGTCCTTCATTTGATCAGGACTGATAAACAAACACACTATCAAGTTCCATTCTACTATGAGGATGTCGCATTTTATATGGATTAAGAAAAAGGAAGAATAGGGTTGACAGAATTTATTGGACTAACGACTGCAATTCATTGTTGGCTGGATAACACCACACTGAGCGATGACATGGACACTGCTTCGTCTTTCAGACGCGCCCGGACATGTTAAAGGCAAGTTAGGGAACCAAAACATTCAAATTCTTGCTGTTTTTCTCGCAGTGTTGGAATTTTTAGTTTTCCGGAGGGAATGAATGAATCATGGGGTTGTGATTTATGATGAGGAAATAAATGATGAAACTTTACCTCATTTTTTATTTATTTATCTCGTCCAATATCATAGTATTGTAATGTAATAAGATGGATGACAGGAAGCTAATGTCTGGTTCTATACTAAATTGATTTTGCAATCTTTTAACTTTTATGGGATTCACCAACAAAAATAATAATCGTCTGCGCCCATGTACAAGTTACTTATAAAATTTAGAATTCACTGCAAAAACAAAACGCATAACAGCAATCTTAAAAATTAAAAAAACTAGAATTCAAACGATTTTTTTGAAAAATCTCATTTTAGTTTTAAAATAATATTCTCTTTGCTTTCACCAAACGATCATTTAGAACAATTTTTCAACATTTAATTATTATATTATTAGTGAAAGAAATCTAAATAAATATTATATGCATAAGATCTGATGAAAGAAGTTTAAATAAACATAGAATTAACAAGAATAGCTCATGAAAGAAATTTAATAGAACCTATAAGAATAGCTCGTGGTGGACCTTAGGAAAAAAATCAATATTGATTTTGCTTTCACCAGACGATCTCTTAGGACAATTTTACATTATTGATTTATTAAATTATTAGTGAAAGAAATTTAAATAAATATTATGCATGAAAAATTGTGACAGAAACAAATAAACCAATAATAAAATTTGAGGAAGAAATTTAAATAAACAAATAAAA